>JARJDZ010007434.1:0-17586 GCA_030264555.1 Aleochara sp. GC000083
TTTTGCATTGAAATATGTGAGTAGCTAAAATTAATTTGAATATTAAAGTTGTTCATTATTTTTGTTGTCCAGCTTCATGTATTTGAAACGCTAAAGGCATTGACCAAATACTTAAAGGCCGCATGTAACCGATTGATCTGTAGTAATCTTTTTGATATAAGGCTTCAGGTGTTTCATAGCTCAACCCCAAACGCTGTGACATCCTTCTATACATTCCTCCTGCTGTTTGCCATGCCTCCTTTTCCATGCCCTGAACAAAATTTAATTAGCAAGTTTTAAACTTTCCTTAGCATACTAGCAAACCTCTTGGAGCATCGATGCAGCTAATGCATAAGTAACACCGGTCCACACCTCTTCACTTTGAATCGTAATCGTGTCAACTTTTCCACTTGATGTGAAACCATTCACAGCACCCATATTACCATCATTGAATTTCATCACATTGTTCTCAAATATCGTACGAAGCGAGCTGAGTACTTTATCCTGTGGGAACACCTCGTAACCCACCCCGCACGATTTTAAGTACCAATGGCCACACAACTGATCAGCCATGTAGATATCACCTTCAGGGCGTTCGGTAACATCAAAATTGTAACATTTACCATTCCATAATTTCCGTTCAAACGATTTCTTGCCTTTCTCCAAAATCTCTTCGTAATGAAGTTTATCTTCTTTCTTCCCCAGATAATCAGACATGACGGTCATTGCATAAAGAGCAGCCAACCAAAGACCTCCACAATAGGCACTAAAATTTAAAAGTTTAAAATTCGAAATATAATGATTTACAAATTGAATTTTTACCTTGGTCCCTTCATTACCCATGTATCGAATGTTTGATCAGGAATGCCCGAGTTTTCAATCACACCATCATTATCCGTATCAAACAGCTCTGATTTTTGCATCACTTTTGTAAGCGCCTCATACATATCTTCCAAATATTGCTTCTTATCAATATCTGCGCTGACTGAGAAGTCGCGAAATACTTGCAGAACAAATTTCGTATTTAAATCGCGCCATTGACTGACATCGTGAATGTTGTAGGCGTTAATCAAGGCAAAAGCATCCTCGTCCGGGTCCCCCAGGTCGTGAGGGACAGAGTTGATCACTTTGCGTTCAGCAAGATGTCCATTAAATAATTCCTTAAACTCGTCCTTAATTTCCAAGAATATCGAATCTCTGAAGTCGTACTGAATGCACTGCTGCAATTTCGGCCAATTTAAAACTAGAGCAAAAGATGCGTAGAAATGAACGTCGTAGGTATTATACATTCGATATTCGTGGCCTTCCAAGTAGCCAAAATGCCCAAATTGAACCCTGCAATGATTTTGTTATTGAATGGTTTATTACAGAATGTTTTATTACCTTGGATCGTTAGATGGTAATTTGGCAGCCTCATTTTCATCTAATAAGAACCAAAGTGATCCACCATCAGCCACAAAATACGATTCATTGAATAAGGCGCTTTTGTACCAATCTGGAAACCGAGGATTACGCAAAACTGGATCCTGCCAGTTGAAGATTTCCTGCTCCCAACTGGAATAGTTTTGAAACGCATAATCAACCATTTTCAGGGCACCATCAATGCCAAAGAATTTCGTGTAGTACTTCGTTAATTTTGATTTTTTTAGGAAAAACGAAACAACGGGCATATCCCAGACTAAAACGAATTCAATATCCTTGTGGGAATTGGCTGGAACCGTGCATTGTGCAGCTACACCAGCCGCAAGTTCGCCGAAAACATTTTCCGATTGTTTATCAGTATTCCTCGGAAATTTGCCATTCTCAAATAGCGGATCCCAGATTGCTTTTCCATCTGAATTAGGATTGAATTTCACACATTTTGTAATATTTATATGTGCTTGATTCTTCACTGCCAGGGAATATGAGCATGAAGTCTTATCAATTGTATGATACAATATGACTCCTTCAGCATTCTGATAACTGAATGGTTTTGAGCTGCATGTTGCTAAAAGTATAATTGTAAGTACATGCATTCTGATATGTTTATTTGCTTACATTTTGAATCAATTTTGGGAACTCCAATTCCATTCTTGAATGTAAATGCAATAGTCACACTCAGTTCTTCACTGGAGACATTCTCCACAGACCAAATAAATGTTGCACATGGCATAGAAGAGTCCTTGTAGTTGTTTGGAATGACTGGACTCACTTGTCTGCATACTAATTTCACTCCATACTCTGATAAATCATACTCAGTCCATGCTCTAGGAAATAAACCTGTGTACTTGCACTTTGCACCATCAATCAGGCTTTTCCAACTGTCCAAATATTTTGATTTCCTTCTACAATAACATAATTAATCAATATCAGTAGAAGAACCAGGATGCTCAACTTACTGATAAGTTGATAATAAGCTTTGAAAAATTGTAGTTGCATTCTTATCTCTAATTGTCACAATAAACTGATTTGCATCAATTACACCATAGTCATAGAGTCCAGGCCTTAACTGATATCTACAAAATTCACCTTTGTATCCTCGACCAATACTACCTGACCCAATGCCTCCTAATGGAACACCTATAATAACAATCAAATCAAAATTTGCAAAGCTTACTAATAAGATATGTTTACCATAGATTTGTTTTGAATTCTCCACATTTATATAATCCATTATAGGCCTCCTGCCTTGCCAAACACATTTTATATGATACCATGTATACCTGAAAATTGCAATTAACCCAACATATCTTAATTTTGCAAATATCTTACCTGATTATTAGGAATAAAAGAGCTATGATTTGGTGCAATGGAGGAATGCGATTTTGCGACCACTTCTCGGGATAAACATTGTTTAATTTCAGTTTTAAGCCGAATTTCGGCACACGTGTAACATCGTCCTTATTCATTTCTGGCACTGGAAAATCGCACTAATTGATAGGACATTTGCTAATATTTGGACCCGAGATGAGTCGTCCAGTTGAATCACTGATTATTCCGTAGTAACTGATGATTTGTACTAATACGTTTCGCTAGCACCCGAATCAATGCCATCAACGTGATCAATGCGTTCATTAGTTTGTTGTGGTCGTTAAGAATATTTTATTTATACTCGTTAAATTCTCATCAATTAGTGAGGCAGTGGGGGAATGTTATCACAATTACAGATAATGTAAATGTTTAGCTTATCATTTACATGTTGTATTTAAGAAAGGCATGCATATTTATGCCATATGTTGAAATGTAAAATATGCATGTAATTAAGATTGTATTGTTTCATTGACCTACACCTGCTGAATTATGAGCACATGATGAAAATTTTCACTTGGTTGCTTGTGATTTCCTCACAATTAATGAAATTAAACATTGATATGTAGTTCATCAACACATTGGATCAGTTTTATTTATACTTTCCAATGAGGAATGCAAAATTTCAAAACAGTTTTACATATAAGGAGCAATTTTAGATGTACACACAGTGGAAAATAAAGCTTAAGATTACAATTATCCAATGAAATTCATGACCACCAAGTGGAGTATTACATGTGCAAACATGAAGTCTGCAAATCCACGCTCAGGACTGATACCATAAAACTGGCTCTTGTTTTCTGGATTTACTTGAAGCCTCAAACATACTAAAACAAAAAATTCCATTCAGATATTATTGTTTAATTAAAGTACTTATTTATTACCTCCTAAAACAAAACAGCTTACTGTTGAGATGAATCCACTGAGAAATGAGTTAAAGGGGAATGTGCCCACAAGTAAGCAATACAAGAATTGCACAGCTCCAGTTAGAAGAATGTAAAACAAGTAAGCATCAATCAATTTGAGCTTCTTCGGCGTCTTCTTGGTGTAATCATTATAGAATTTACCAATAACTTCTGTAATATTATGCATTTTTCTTCTTTGAAACTTGCAGTTTCCACAAAATTATAAACAAGGCGAACACGTAAGCCGGGTAATTGACAGATGACAATAACCTTCAAAATTGAACTTGTAATTATTTCTATAGGCAACCCAAACAACAAAATATTTAAAATGCTTGTTGCAAAACCGATTTTTGGTTCAAATTGATATTAAAGCCGCAAATTTGTGTTATATTTTATTTATAAGCGATGAGAACATTAAAATTACATGTTTTCTCTTAATTGAAGTGAGTGAAATGCGTTGAAATAATGCATGGTTAATAGAAAATTGTGTTCAATAAAAATATTGATGATTAATTAACGTTATTAAAACAGCATTATTCCTGCTGGGCCATTTGTGATGGGGTTGGTGGCTCGTTGCCGCCCTTCTTTTTCGAGCCGGAAACGATGTCGTCAATGCGCAATAAGAGCACGGCAGTTTCAATTGCGGTCTTGTAGGTTTGAAGCTTTACTGCCAACGGTTCCCAAACGCCGACATTGTCTTGTTGTTCGATTAATTCGCCGGATTCGCCATCAATTCCCCATGTGCACGGTTTCGTCGAGTCTGTATGAGCCGCATGCTTGGCACGCAACGCGGTGAGCGTACGAATTGTGTTCGCACCACAGTTTTGCGCCAACGTACGTGGGATGATTTCCAAAGCGTAGGCGATAGCTCTGTACGGACCGTGAGTTGCCTTGCGACTCAAAAGCTGAGACAATGCCATTTCGATGGCACCACCGCCAGGAACCAGCCTTGGCGATAGCATGATATTACGAGCGACTTGCAGGGCATCCTGCAGATTCCTTTCAATCTCGTTGAGAATGTCTTTGCTAGCACCACGTAACAAAATGGTGCATGCCTTTGGATTCTTGCATTCGGTGATGTACGTGAAGTACTCATCGCCCAATTTTTTGACCTCGAAGAGGCCACAGCCGGTGCCTACGTCCGACTCCTGAAGTTCTTCCGTGCGATTAACTACAGTTGCTCCACATGCACGTGCAATTCGATTATTGTCTGACTTGCGGACACGTCGGATGGCAGTAATACCGGCCTTCAGCAGGAAATGCTGCGCCAAATCACTGATGCCCTTCTCGGTGAAGACGAGATCCGGTTTGAGGGCGATTATCTCCTCGCATTGTTTACGCACGTGCTCCTCTTCGAGCTGTAGCATGCGTGTGAAGTCCGTTTCACCAGAGATCTCGACGTTCGTCTGCGATTCGCCCTTCTTATATTCGAGTGAACAGTCGAGCAGCATAATACGCGGATTTTCAATGCGGCGCTTCATTTTCGGGTGAGTCACGTCCTTGTTGACCATAACGCCCTTCAAAATCTGCGACTCTTCAATCGATCCGCCTGGAATCTTCTCCACCTTCGCGTACCGCTTGATATCAACCTCAGTGCGGCCGTTTTCGGTCAGCATTACGGTGTTGACGGCTTCCAATGCAATGTTTACAGCCATATCACCCCATTTGCCAATAAACTTGGTGCCAATGCATCCCTTTACTACATTGGCAAGGGCAGCATTATCTGATTTGTTGATTGGAATACTGAGTGGGCCTTCCAGGGCAGTGACCATATCTTCAAGGGCTTGCTTATACTGACGAATGATTATAGTGGGATGCATTTGCTGTTCAAGGAATTGCTCAGCAGCTGCCAGCATTTCACCAGCCAAGACAATGACAGAGGTGGTACCATCACCAACCTAAAAAGTACCAAACCATGAACTACACAAAGGGAAAATTGGGTTTTTCACTTACTTCCTCATCTTGAGTTCTTGCAATCTCGATCATGCTCTTTGCTGCTGGATGTTGGACAGTGATTTCCCTGAGAATGGCATTACCATCATTTGTCATCACAATCCCACCCATGGGATCCATGAGCATCTTCAGCATAGCTTGTGGGCCAAGGCATGTTCGAATGACATCAGCAATTTGCTGGAAATGAAGACATTCAAGTTATAACCTATAAGTATTGCCTATTTTGTTCTCAAATAATTATACATCACTAAAGCTAACTTGAAAGTGTCTACAAGCATAAATCAAAAGCCTAGGCGAATGGTAAGTGTAAATATTTCTTAGGAAACGAAAATTAATTGCACGTGGTTTACCTTTCCGGCATTTATGTTTTCCAGCTGAACTTTTCGGCCGGAATCACGCTTTGTATTTTGGCCTAAAACACATAATTCATGTTCATAAGAAAGGGGAACTGGGTAAATTTTAAGAACATACTTAAAACAATTAATGGAGCACGTCCTGGAAACATTTTGATGCGTTTATTTGATAAATTTTGTTTGATTTTTCGAGAAACCTCACAAACTGCACGCACGAGATTGGGAGTCTGACTAATGTAACCTTGAAATGCAGGCTTGCCAACATGAAATAACCTCTAAAAAAATTTGCGCGTCCGTTTAAATCACCAACATTTTATTACATTCGTAAACGTTTGTTGCTCATGATATATTGCGCAATTTTAGATAATAGCAAATATTTCGATGACAATTAATAATAAAATCACATTTCTGCTCTACACAACGTGAAAATATATATTTGGTGGATTATCTAATCGGTGCGTAAAAATAACATTGGTGATTCAAAACTTCTCCGTATACCGTATGAAAGTGGAAAATTTATCCAATTGGATGGTATGTGTAATTTAATAGGCGAAACAAGAGAAATACATGATATAATCGCCAGAAATAATTAAATTCTCGTTGCAAGATAGTGTTTTCATCGACGTTTTGTTTGTCAGCCTGGTGGGATTGTTGCAGTGAAGTTGGCGATGAACTGCCAAAATTAATGGAATGGTAAATTTTCTTCAATGGCGCAAGATGTGTTGGAGTGGTCGGATGTGTGTAGCAAAATGGCTGAGGAACCTTGTTTGTTGAAAGAAGACGGTTACTTAAACGCCGACACCGACCTCAAGCAAATCGTTTATCATCCAACGCTGAATGTGATTTTAATCTGTACAAATTCCGGAATCGTACGCGTCCTCGACGTCAATTCTGGCTTGGTCCTGCAATCAACGAGTTTGTCAGGTGAGTGCGCGGCGAGCAAAACATTGCAATTACGCCGCACCAGTGCGAAAACGTGCTCACCAACCACGTCTTGTTCATGCTTTCAGCAACAAATTGTTCAAATATCTTCTGCCGCTACATTCCCGGCCAGGATCGCGTTGTGTTTTGTGATGGACAATCACTGGGTGTTCGATCTGACTACAATGGTGTGCTTCTGCTTGACACCATCCTGCAGAAAACTGCCTCCAGTATTAGAGATGATGCCAAGTTAGAGTTGCTGCTCTCAGAGGTGAGCCAAACTATTGCACCAACCATTGCAATGCCAATGTGAGTCATTCTGCTAATTATTGATTGATTTATTTTAGGCCATTATCTTGAAGCAATGCCTGACAAATACGAATAGTATTTCCTCAGCTGTAGACTATGTAATTAATGAGTTAACTAGTAAAATTCAGGAGACACAGAAGCTCTGCAAAAAGGGCATAAAAGCTCAAAAAGTAAGTTGTATCCTAGTGTTGTTTGAATTCCTATTCATTCCAATTTGATTTTTGTAGTGGAACACTGTGTGCCTGGAACTCCCATTGGAGTTGATTGGCGTTGTCACCAGCAGTATACTAACAGACCTTATTATAAAAAACAAACACAATCCAGAGATCAGTATTGTGTCTGCCATGAAGGAGAGGGTTTCAGAATTGTTGGGAGAGAGTGCCCAGGCTTCAAATCGACAGGCGATGGCGAGCGAAGCGAAACGTCGCGAAACGTTTGCCCATTGGCCGCATATGGATTACTTGTAAGTATTTTATTTGGCGTATATTCATTTCCTCATAATATTTACGTTTATGCGTTTAAAGATGGGCACTTCCGGATCAAATGGCCCAGGCGGGATTCTACCACCAACCAACAACCACTGGTGATGATCGTGCCATGTGCTTTACGTGTACGGTGTGTTTAGTGTGCTGGGAAAGGACTGATGAGCCATGGAACGAGCACGAAAGGCACTCACCAACTTGTCCTTTTGTTATGGGCGAATACACCCAAAATGTTCCATTGTCGGTCACTTATGCGACTAATCCTGCAGTGGATTGCACTTACAGGTAAAGAAATTAAGTTTGATTAGCATTTTTTGAAAGATGAGTGAAAGTATTTTTACGGGGAGTGAAAAAACAAAAAAAAGAAATCAAATTCATTTGTTTATTCGTTCATTAGTTTCCGTGGAAATCGTATTTCAATAGTATCAACAAAAACAATAATAATTAGCAATTAATAGTGTCGAATTGAATGCTGACATTGGGGTCTCAAAAAGTCACATTTTTAAAAATTGTCATCTCCATTTTTTTGATTTGGAACGAAATTTTTCGCTTGTGAAACCCGCAAAATCATTTCACTCCTCACACATATATTTCGATGATCGCAAAACTTCACATTACTTTGTTCTGTACAATATTTAACTGCTTACTGTTTGTTTTGTCAATGCTAGAGGTGTTCAGGTGAACAAAGTGGGAACCAGTTCAGTATCACATCTAATTGCAACCGCCAATTCGGAGGGCCTCATATCCGTTTACGACGTCTCCGGGAAGCTAAAACGCACGCACGTTTTCTACGTGAAGACATACGACTCGCACCTCCTCGAGAAGTTCACGCAAGACTTCGGTCTGCCTGGCGCGCGCAAAGACGGCCTCGACACCAACACCGTAGACAAGAAGATCACGGCACTAACAATTGTAGGCGACCGCACCGTCAAACCGACCACGTCTCCAAAAGCTGCGATCCGCCCATCGATCATCTGCGCGCTGTCGCTGAAGTGCGGTGAGCACGCTCCAAACGCTATGCAGCAGGACACCGCCAACATCATGGAGGTGGACGACAGCCAAGACTGCGCGTCGCCCGTCAGCTGCATCTACCTGGTCGTCTACGACTTTCAGTACACCAAAGACATCGACCTGGAGTCGCCGAAGGACGTCGTCTCGCACGTGAAGGTCATCGAAGACACCGGCAACGGCGTCAGTGTGGACGACCTCCCCAAGAAGCTCATCATTCCCGTGTTCAACAACGAGATGTTCAAGATGGACGCGAAGCTGCCGCAGAACCTGTCGCAGCTGTACCACAGCATTATTCCGGGCGAGAGCGACGAGATCTACATTCCCAAGTCGCTGCCGGCGCCGAACAACGCGCCGCAGCCGCATTCGGGTGCACGCGTCATCGCGCTAGACATACCTGCAGGTTGCGAGCCAGATGCAGCCGCGCAGACGACGTCCATCATCCTCCCACCAGAGTATGCGCCGTATATCAACGGGCAGGTGCCGGGGGTCGGCGAGCACACCGAGAAGAGCATCTCCGATCACATCGTCGAGCTGCAGAACTCCGCGGCGGCCGGCAAAAAACTCAACTACTCGAGGGCTGTGCAATGCATTTCGATACCGGCGGCGTACAAGCACCGCCAGGATCTCGCCGTCTCCGACATCCTGCCCACGCAGGATGGCCGCAGCGTTTTGGTTATTTTGAAATCAATTTGTGATATTAATAGTTCAGTGCTTCTGTTGTACGCCTTAAATTTAAGTGATAAGATGGTGAAGATCGTGGAGGAACCTACGGTCGTGCGCGAGCTGAACTTCAACGAAGCGCCCGTCGAGATAAACGTTATCAATTTTTTGGACAAAAACCTGGAGAGCAACACCGTGAACATGGAGGGCCTTGCAATTATGGTCTGTGCTGATGGCTCCGTGCAAGTCATCGAATTGAGTACTTTGAAATCACTTTCGATCGCGAAAATGGAAAATGCCAAGTTCGTTTCGGCCGTTTATTGCAACAGTAAGCACAATCTCCATTCCCAAAATGTACTATTTGAGGACAAATTACATTCATGAATTTTTCTTTCCAGGTCTTGAACGTTTATGCGCATCAACCAGTGACGGCTCCCTGCACTTCTACGCCCTCAACGAAACCGACGCCGACTCAGTCGAAGAGCACGACGAAGACGACATGTACAACATCAACACGGAGGCGCCTGGTGCGAGCACAGCCTCACCTGGTGATGGCCACGACTCGGCCGAAACGACGCGCTGCTTCCACGAGCCTCTCAACCCCATACCGTACGCAGACCTGAAGCGACTACGCCAACTCTGCGATTTCGAAATGTTCAAGGGTGGGTACAACCCAGTCGTTCCACCACGTTGGACGGAAATGCACCAGGCGCAACGACAACGACGTCATCCCCAACACCTGCAGAAGGATAAGGAGCAAATAACACGCTCGTACCGTCTGCAGACCGATACGACCACATGGGATGAGCACATCTTTGAGATCACGCTACCTGCACCCATAAACATCGGGCATGTGGACGTTGCCTTCACGCTGCATAGCTCCACGCCGAAGGTTGAGTTTACGCTGCTTAAGCAGAACACGACCAGCATCGGTATTCGTAGGGAGGTGACGTTCGCTGTCGACGATACGGTCGGTTTCGATCAACTTCAACGTGCACAGAATCCCGTCACGTCGTTGGAGTATCTGCGTTGGCATAACGCCGAAATTCTTGCGGGTCCGATGGCGATTGACTCCTGCATCGATTTGTCTGAATTGTCTGGTTGCGTGACGCTCACCAGCCCGAAATTGTTCAAGACGCGGAATAGGAATCTTTTGTTGCATATGAAAGCAGTTGGTGGGAAGGACGATGCGAAAGGATCGCGTATTAAACGCGGAATTAGTAATCCATCTGGAGATTATATGGGATGTGATGCCCTGCATGAAGTTAGCATCACTGTTTATGGAAGTACGCATACGAACATCCCGCATGAGCGTTCCCAACGATGCTCTATGTTGGAATCGAATACGTTCGTCAACAATCTTCTGCAGACGGCCATTAATTACAAATCCAAGGAGGAGCAGTCATTATGTTTAGACTTGCTGAATTGGGTTGCAACCATACGAATGGCACGGAATCGCAATTCGAATGGTGAAACGCCCGTGCATCAGTATGAATTTCTTGCCATTATCCAGCACTCTTTGAACGGGCTTCTCAACAGTTGCTTTTTGTATGGATCGAGGAGTATCGCCCATAAATGCGTTAAGCTACTTGTACTTTGTTCTGAGTAAGTTTAATCCACCAATCAACGTATAATTTTGTATATATTTCTAATGATCTTTTGAAAATTTCAGAGGATCCAGTTTACTATCAGATAACGAAAATGCAACCGACGATTTCGACGAACTAATCCTTAAGGCCATATACAACATCCTGGACAACATCTACGACGTGCAATCCTCGGGCTCTCTGCACTGGCTGATGACGCTCCTCAGCAAAGTAGTCAAGAATGTCGACCTAGTGAAGCAACTTTCCCAGAAAATCGTCCGTTTGCTGACGAATATTTCTGAGCAATTGATGGCGCGCTCAAACCCGTACCATCAAATCTTGCGGAGTCGCTACGGACTCTATGGCACGCCTTTAGAGCCAGAAATCTTTGATGTCGACTTGCCACTACTCCTGAAGAGCAGTAACATCACCTTGACCTATGCATCAGTCGTCTCCGGCGATAGCAATGGCGTAGCTAACGACTTCCACAGCCAATACGCTTACAATAAGGAACATTTGGATGCAAAGGACGTCATCCTGAATTTGGGTGATAGTAAGACGAAGTTGAAGAATTTAGCGCCGGGGATGCTCTTCCGCGGACTCCTGGAAACGGAACCGTTACACTTTTCGTGCGCGAGCGCCAGCGATGGGACGCGGATTGAACGAGCAGATGCTGGTGCTGGCGTTATCCACAACGTCCCGATCAGCGTGACGCACATGGTATCGAGTGGAACGAAAAAGGTGGAAATCGAGCAGTTATTCCATGATTTCAACTTTATCTATCCGGATAAAAACGCGACGGAGAAGCCCTCGAATAGTGTGTCGGAATTTTCGGACATCAATGGCAGTTTTCTATTTAACCCGGACAATTTAAAGAATCAATATAAATTACGTAAGTACACCGCATCGTTTTGCAACAAATTATCTACATAGTTATTATTGTTTAGTTGAGGAACCTCCAGAAGATCAACAAATGGGCACCGTAAGCGAAGAAATGATTTCGACCTGCTCGAAGACGACCTTAAACGTCGAGGAGACGCTCCTACCGAACAAGGCCTTGCCATGGCAGCAACTCCTGGTGACTCCACCTCAACATGTCATCATCGTCGAGCGCATGCATTCGGGGGCTCGTCGTTTCGTCACCTTGGATTTCGGCCAACCGATTGTCTTAACAGACATCTTCCTGCCGAGCTGCTCGGTCCTTTTATCGATCAGTATTGACATTTGGTTGAAGGGCGAGGAAATCGACATGCAACGCCTTGTGCTTGCAACCGACATCGGCACCAAGAACCTGGTGCTCAGCGACCTGCAGCCTCCACCGCTGTGCAGATACATGAAGATCAGCGTTGTAGGAACGTACGGCATGTCTCCCACCAGGTGCCGAATCCCCGTCGGAGCCTTCTACGGGCACCTCATCGTTTTACCCGACGAAGTTCCCAACGAGTATGCGTCAACTTTCCCGATACCAACACCTGCAGATCTCGATAAGCAACTTTCGGTGCTCTCCATGCTCTTCGAAGATGTCTCATGCCGCTATAGCCTTGCGTGCTTCAAGCTGAAGAACCTCCTGGAGCCGTTCCTCATGTCTGACACGACTAACGCGGCGCATCTGAACGCCTACATGAATGTGATGAAAGAGAAGGAGAACTGCAGCAATCCGGAAAACGCCAAGATTTTCAATGCGTACCAGGAAGCCGTCACGCATCAGAGACAACTGAATACGGTGCGCACCGTGATGAGTCGCATTGAAGCGACGCAGGATGGAAATCAAACACGAAATCACGTGGAGGACATCGCCGACGTGCCTATCGATAAGTTGCGTTGCATCGCTGAAATCCTCTTCGAAATGCTCCTCATCATCGATAATATTCCGAAGATACCCATCGAAACCTGCGAGAAACTCTTCAAAGGCTACTGCATTTCTCAACGATCTCATCTGCAATTCCTTGCTGCGACTGTCTTGGATCATTCCTGTCGGAAGAAACGCTTCTGGGGTATTTTCCTCTCGTCGACGCTCGCTGAGATGTTCGCAACGTCGTACAACGGGACGTTCCCCCAGGATAGAGTCTTCATATTGCTCGCGTATCTGGTGAAACGATGCTCGGAACGAAGCGTCGCTCTCGATGCAACGCTACGGATGATTGCAGACACGCTGGTGCCGCTTATGCAGATGAAAAACGCTCTGGTGGGCGTCACGATTGACTTGTCGCTTTTGAGCTGGTTGCTTCTGTTCCTGTCGCTGCAGTTGGACTTGTCGAAGGGCACCATGCCGAATTCGTCGCGTTGGGATTGGGTTACCGGTGAATTCGTTGGCAAAGCCAATGATTGCGCCAATTCCACGTATAAACGCAAACTTCACAAGAAGTTTTTAATGTACAAACAGCAACTAGATAACTTGGACCATAAACAAATTGCCATTCAAGCTAGTCAGACATTGGCCGACAAAATGGAGCAAGCGTACAAGCAAGCTGGAGGTCTCCTGGATAAGTTGAAAGATGTGAAGAAGAATATTAAGATCACACTTCAAACGCCGACTCCAAGCGCCGCGAAACCGTCTTCAGGGAAACGACGACGTGATGTGCCTCCTGATCAAGGAGAGAAAACTTTACCAGTTTCGGATCCACAATGCATCGACCCCGTTCATAGCCTCGCCGTAATCAAAGGACTTCTTCATCTACTCCTCTCGATTGATCACTCCTGTTCGGCTGACTTGTTCGTCCTAACTTGCAAGGTAATTATTTTTAGAAATCTTTGCAAATTCAATATTAACATCAATTCTTGCAGGTGATTGCGCGACTAATCAAGCTAACGAACTTGACAATGGATGAATACCTCGACGAAGGGAAACTCCTGGAGCTGGTGAATTTATGTATCGAATCCGATCTTCCGTTCGTCACACATGCACTCGCATGTTTACTACAAGACAGTTTAGACGTGGGTAAAACACCGACGAATAAAGAAGCGGATATTTTGGCGCCTTCAACGAGCTGGAGCGCTGGTGAGTCAAAGCATCACCTCCTCGGAGGAAAACATTCATTTTCGTGTTGCCTTGTTGCAGATATTTTGCGCGATGTATGCGATTTCGAAATCGATGATGCGTTCATTTCGGAGCCGGTTGTAAAGCAAGGTAAAACCACTTCGAATAATAATCACCTTCCATCTGTTTTTGAGTCAGATGACTCTGAAATTGAAGACTTTCTAGATGAAGTCATAGAACGCGGCCGCACGTTGCTCAAGAAAAATCCGAAAAGTTCGCTCTCATCGTACGGTAGTTCGTGTGCCATGGACCAAAGGCTGGATGCGAGTGTAGAATCGCAGGTGGAGCTAACCGTGCGCCGGCTCGTGCATTACAATACGTACGCGCTGATGCAAAATTTGAACGCGCCTGCGAATATTGTCGAGCTGGCGTGCGTGTTGCCCAAATGGCCGGACCGCCTCCTGGCGTCGCTCATAGGAGAACAACGTCAAGGCACCCAGGACTCGAACATGCTTACCTCATGCTTTGATATGCTCTTCGTCGATCTAGAAATGCAGTCGACGAATAAGATCGAACAGATTTGCCAATTGTGGTTGACGTTGAATTGCCAGTCGGACGATAAATTCAATCCGTCGACGATGCCGTTCATTCCGCTTGGTGATAACGCGATCTCCAGCTTGATTACGACGATTGCCGGCTGCCCCGATTTGACCTTGCGCACCTGGTGCTCCGCCCTCCAGATTTTGACGTTGATATGCAATATCCCCCAGGATACCACTCTGACGCTCTTTGAGACGAACGACACCGACCAGTGTAGATTATTGGGGAAAACTAATGTTATTCTTCATCATAACGACTTTGTTAAATTGTTTTTATGCTTGCTTTCTGGAACTGGAATTCAATATTGTGATAAGGATCTTGTAAGCATACATTTTTTTAAGCTTTAATGTTGATTATAATTAATGTGTAATGTTACAGGCTGGACCCGGCTTATGTAAAGCTATGAGCGACTTCCTGATTCGACTGCAAATGCGCTGCGATGTGATCAACCCTACGAGTGCACCAGGTATCAAATTCAAGAGTCTGATGCTTAAGGTCGTCTACCATATGATACAACCTGGGGGACCTTTGACGTCGAAGTTGGGGCCGTTAGATGTCCAGTGCAAACTATTGCATTCACTCGCTTGTTTGGATTACAACAACGTTGATTTGAATATTGCAATGAGCATCATGGAAAGCACAGGTAAATAAATTATTAATTTCAATCATTCGTGAATTAATTGCATTGAATTTTTAGGCACTCTTGTTTTGTCCCACGTCTTGAACGTCGAACGTATAAAATGTGTAAATATAGGAGAACGACTAAATTCAGCTGCGAATTCGTTCAATTTAATTTTCGCCTCGGTTTTGGGCAATGAAAACAGCAAACAAGACAAACCCGTTTCCCGCGATGTGCTGCTCATTTACCTGCTGAAATTGTTAAGCAACCTGGTGAAGACACCCTTGGAAGAGTCTCAAGTAAGTTAAAAAGCATTCGCACAAATTGGATATTAAATAAATGATTTCAGGACCAACAAGAAAACACATTCATGGAGACAGACCAACAACCCTCATCCCAGACGGATGAAAGTAAAGCCGAACAGATCCAACAAGATGGTTCTGCATCAACAACCCCCACGAGTAATACACCTTGCCTGGCCGATACCATTCTGCAACATCACCCAACGATTATTCGTTTCTGCAAAGCATTGGCTACATGCAAAACAACAACACTTTCGATGATTCCGCATACGCCCATTCCTAGTCAAGTAAGAGTTCTAAAAACTGTTAATTTGCCTATTTTAAGAGTATTATGTTTAGAACCCTCTGACTGCGTTTGCCGCATCGTTCAAGGAGTCTGCAACCGTTGGAGATGCTGTTTTCAACGTGCTATCAGCATTGGTGCGCAACACCTCGCAAAAGCGATTCATCATGGCACCGCTTCTCACCTACCTGGGGCAAACCCCACACCTAAGCGAGCCGCTGATTTGGTTCATTATCCAAGTGCTTGACACCCCCAGCACTCTACGCACGTTCGTCGATGAGGGCGGCATCGATATCATTTGCAAATCGTTGATTTCGAGCAGCAACGCACCGAATACAGTCGCGTTGACGGGGAACATCGCCTCGGTCATGCAGCATTTCATCGGCTATACGAGTCGAATTGATGCCAGCTCAATCGGAGTGCCTTCCAATACGAAAAAGCAGCAGCAGGCGAGCTTGGAGAATAACTTGAATCTAATTAACTTCGCCCCACAGGGGAGCATAAAGTAAGTTGGGTCAAATTTTATTTGAGAAATTGTATTGTATGGGTTTTAATGATTTTTGTGTCTTTTAGGTGTTCAACTTCATCGACGGCGCATTCACCGGAAATCCTAATTCAAGGAGGTCAAGCTGCTCATCGACGTGCACGAGCTCCACAATGGTCTTATCATTTCTATCCGGAAGAAGCATATGCTGACCTTACAATAACGTTACCCAGTGCCATACTTTTGCGAGAGGTGCACATCCAGCCCCATCAAGGCACACTAGCCACGTGTCCATCGGCTGTATCTTTGGAGGTGTCTGCGTACGGGCCCTCCAGGTTGATTCCAGCATGCCCACCGATACCAACTAGTGGAATGTCGTACATTAGACTGCATCTTCCTGCACCTGAAGTGGTGAATTGCGTGCAGATACGCTTATACAAACCACGAGACGCTAGCAATATTGGCCTATCCCAGATCCGCCTTTTGGGAACGGCTGCTTTTGGAGGTAACACCAAACAGCCCCTAGTGGACATAACCGAGGATGAATCACATTGTCGCTTCAGTCTTGGCTGGCTGCGACTCTTCTATCATTGCTACACGATTTCGGAATCGAATGCAGGCGTAAATAAAATCATCGCGAAAACCGCAGGAATTCCCAACTTGTTGCTGACATGTTGCGGTTTGCTCTTGGTACCAACTTATATGCCATCGCTGTATTTGGGCGACCTCAGCAAAATCATATGCGACCTGAGCTTGTACAGTCATGAAAATTCAGCACAAACGATTCGCATGCTCTTGGAAAGCCGCGCGAATGCTGATGAATCGTCAGTACTCTTTAACTCCAACGGAAAGATCCTGATGAATTCACCTGGGGCTCAGTCTGCTTGCGAGGTGCTTTACAAAATGTGCAGCCACATCGATGAAGGCACGCCTTATAGAATGAGCCTGATTCTTGCATGGCTACGTGAAACAATGCTGAAAGCAATTGAAAACAACAATTGCATCTCGTGCAGTCCTGCCTATATCTCGATCATTGCATCGATCATTTGGGACGCCAAACAGAATGCTGTCCAATACGATCCTGAAGGTATGATTACCACCGAGCTTTTGGAGATTGTCTACATGTTTAATTCGTTGGCGAAAGATCGTGTAGCCGCGCTGAAATGCGCAATTGATTCGCTACTCTGTTCACTCTGTTATGTCCGATCGGAATTCTTCCCATTGTTGTTGCAAAAGATGGGTGTTTTAATACCTACTCACAGCACGGATCTTCTGGCACCCATTTCGGATGATCGCAAAGATTCAGAAAGTATGACTGATGATCGCAAACACAACTTTGACTACAACTACGAATGGTACGAACGCCTCATCATCA
>JARJDZ010007447.1:0-42707 GCA_030264555.1 Aleochara sp. GC000083
TGCACCAAACGAGGTTTCATAATCATCATACACAAACACACCTGTGCATTTCGTCCTGAGGAAATCCGCTCCTGATGAATTGCTGATACATTCGCTTGGACCCAAATCACGGGAAACACAACCAGGACGATTTCCGTCGGAAAAGTTCCCGAAGTGTCTTCAGCGGGTGTGAAACTTGCGGTCGCTGCTGGAACACTCTCATCACTTCACGTATGCATTACGTATGCGGAAATGTTGAATCCGGAAGCAAATGGTCGAATTGCGGTTTTAACATTTCCATTGCCCTCCATTGTGTTCGCAAATTCGGATGGATTTCTGAATAATCCTTCCATTTATGCATGCATGTTACATGTTACCTTAACAGGCAAACATTTTCATGCTTTCACTTCATTTTATTCCCGGTTTCTAATTTCGTGCCACTCATAAAGCGAGTTTTGGCCTTCGGGCCTAGTGCAACTAACCACTCATTGTTCTTGACGTAGTAAACTAGCTGAGAGTGTGCTTGAACGTTAGTGCACGACTGTTCTAGAAGTTATTGTTGAAAATTGTTTGGAAATTCCCAGGTCAATATTTACATGACTGCTATTTTCTATGTGGTTTATTTTGATGCGTAAATTTTGATTAAAAAATAAGCCCGGAATTAGTTGATCACATGCAACATTGCACAAAATTGTCTGCAGCCGCATTAATTTATAATTTATCAGCTTTTTCCAGCTTATAATTCCGGCGAAATGCAAACTGCTGTTCGCTTGCATCATTAGTTCACATTACCATCGTTAATATTATTAGTTTGCAAAGTAAACCCAGAACTCTGCAGTAGAGTAATGTAAATATTTACGGTTCCTAAGTTGTTTTTGAAATTTACGCTTAAAACTGTGGAGTTTATTAATTATTTATGAAAGGGCGAGTTTGGGTAATGATAAAATCAGCCTATCAATCACTTTGTGAGAATCAATCAAGTAAGGATTCAATTTTAGGATGTAAAATAATTTGCCTTGTTTCAGAAGATAATTTTTAACAACAAAAATCAATAAAAAACAATGGAACAATACATGAATTTTAAGGTTCCAACAACGTTATAATAAAATATATTTAAAATTCTATTATTTGCATTAAAAATCATAGTCCTAGCTTTTATAGAAGCAAAGATATACAAATTTGAAATATACTGACGTCCTACCCTATTACGTCAGCTAATACTGCGAGACGCACTGTAGTAACAAGCGCGGCAGAGACTCTGCATACTCACGCGTGGACTACGTTCCTGTGGAAGTCCTAGTACCAAGTGTAACACGCGCGACTTCCAAATTTAGGAAAGTTTAATTGCAAGTATCTTCAAAACTATAAAAGATATTTCATATCTGAAAACGACATATTAAAGTGCATCAATTCACAGGATTGTCATATAAATATAAAGTTTTTAAAATCAATTATGTCCTAATTATAGTCAAAAGAGTTTAACCAATATTTATGTCAAATCTGACAAGAATATTAATATTCTAGTATCATATTTACAATTAACAATTAAAAATCTATCATATGAAGCGAAAATGAAAGTCCTAGCTGTTCAGAAACATAAAATATTCGAATTTAAATATTTCAGTTTCCGAATCCTATCGCAGAAACTCATGCTGTACACGCACCACAGGAACGCAGGCGGCGCGAGACTCCATGCAGTCTCTCACGTAACACGTTCCTGCCCCACTCCTAGTAGAAACGACTCCCGCGTGACCTCAAAGTTTAACAATTTTTAATCGCTCGTATTTTCTAAACCATAAAAGATATTTCAAATCTGAAAACAGCCTATTAAAGAGCAACAATACACAAGCTTATCACATGCATATGAAGAATTTAAAGTCAAGAATGCCCTATTTATAATCAATTAAGTTTGAGCAATATTTATACTAAATTTGGCAGGAATATTGGCATTCTGGTGTCAACTTCACAATAAACAATTAAAAATATATCATATGAAGTGAAAATGAAAGTCGTAGCCATTCAGAAACAAAAAATATTCGAGTTTAAAATTTACTGTGTGTGAACCCTATCACTGAATCTGTTACTGCAAGACGCACCGTGGAACGTCCCCAGCGAGAGACCCCTTCCAGTGTCCCACAGAACACGTTCTTGCGACGCGCGCAGTAGAAACGACTCCCGCGCGGCTTCTAAGTTTAACAATTTTTAATCGCCTGTATTTTCTAAACCATAAAAGATATTTCAAATCTGAAAACAGCATATTAAAGAGCAATAATTCACAAGTGTATGATGTAGATATGAAGTGTTTTAAGTCAATTACGCTATAATTATATTCAAATAACTTTGACCAATATTTATATTAAATCTGACAAGAATATTAACTTTCTGGTGTGATCTTTACAATAAACATTTAAAAATCTATCATTTAAAGCGAAAATAAAAGTTCTAGCCGTTCAGAAACAAAAAATATTCGAATTTAAAATTTATAGTTTCTGAACCCTATCGCGGAATCTGTTACTGCAAGACGCACCGTGGAACGTCCCCAGCGAGAGACCCCTTCCAGTCTCCCACGGAACGCGTTCCTGCGGCGCGCGTAGTAGAAACGTCTCCCGCGTGACTACTAAGTTTAACAATTTTTAATCGCCTGTATTTTCTAAACTATAAAAGATATTTCAAATCTGAAAACGGCATATTAGAGAGTAACAATTCACAAGTTTGTCTTATAGATATGAAGTCTTTAAAGTGAATTTGAGCAAGGTATATTTAAGCACTGACAGAAATATTAGCATTCCATTTTCTTGTTAACTTTAGCCGTTCAGTATTAAAAAATATTCGAATTTACTGTTTCATGCATTTATATTTTACATTTATTTACCTAAAAATCCAGTATTGGATTGGTTTATACAAAAATAGAATGCTTGACGTTATTTTCCATTTGGCGAGTATTGCACAAATTCCTTTGATACGTATTGCAACAATTTCCCTCCTCGTTTCGCATCAGTTGCAAGCAAACATCGAGGGCAATTCCGCAATTTTGCAACATCATTGAGCGTTCCCGGCGTTCGCTATTATTGCACCCCCGCATTTTTAGCCAACATGTAGACGTGTGTGTGTGTGTGTGTAGCCGCCTCCAATGCATTCATCGGGGGCCTGCTGCATTATTTAGTCCTGCAGGGCAGAAATTTCGACATGCAGCCGATCCAAGCTTATCTCTCGTTTATTTTCCAGCGTAGATGCGCAATGGGGCGGCAAGGACGAGCGTCGGCCACCACCTGCATTGAATGTACGTGCCGGATGCTGGCGTAGGGGGTAGCTAGAGCCTTTCCTTTCCCGCTGGAAGAACAAGTGACACCCGCACAAGTCGCCGCCGCCGCGACCTCCACACACGAACACACGGTGGCTGAAGCCGCCACCTTCGAAGACGACGACGAGACGGGCGGGCGTTCGCTGGCGATGCCGCATCTGGGCATCACATTTCCGGAAACACTTGGCATGGCGCTTGACGAACAACAGAAACTACTTAATACCGGTAGGTGGGATCACTTCCGGGAGTGTCAGCGTCGGTGGTATCAGCGGGTGGTATCCGGGTTGCAAAAGGGGTGGTGTTGGTTGCATGGTGGCATTTTCACCTGGATGTCATCGCCAACGTGTGTGACATGTTCACGGGTGCACTAATGTTTTTGCTGCACTCTGCAAGCGAATAGGTTTGGGATTTAAGATGCTGGTGCACTTTGAGTTTATTGATCTCAATTTCGTCCTGAATTTATTATTTAGTTATCTAGTTTGCTGGAAAATGTTGAAATTATTTGCCATCTACCTTTTAAATTAGATAATCAAGGAAAAATTTGGCAAGCAATTTTCTATAGTAATAATAGTTTCGAATTATTTTATTTTCAAAATTACTTTTCCCAATATTTTATAATGTCTTAATGCTACTTAAAATTGTTGTTGTTGTTTTTGAACTATGCAAGAGAAATTACCTCAATATTTTACTATTTAGTCATTCGTTTTTCTTCTCAAGCGGATACTGAGATCCTATGAAATCTGGGAAGAATATGAACTTTTTTAAAACAATATTATTAATTTCTAGAGATTTTGGTTTGAAGTTGAATTTTCAAAATTTTGTTTCTGTTCGTGCATTCTGCAAGAGCATTCAAACGAGATTTAAGATACTGAGGTAATTTGACCAAAAACATAAGTATGTTGATACCAATTTCGCCCAAAATTGATAATGAAATTATTCGCCATTACTTTCAAGATTGACCATTCAAATATTTGAGTGTCATTTTTCCAAGTTGAGATTTTCTAATCGGTTTTCTACTTTCGAGATTTGGAATAGAACTTACTGATATTAAAATTCATCATTTAATCATTCATTTTCTAGACAAATATTGAATTTACTGGGCTCTTATTTTTGGAAAAAGTTTATCTAGCATTTTCCTATATAAATATCAATTTCTATAACTTTAATATCAAATATTTCTCTACCAATTAGTGTTTGGTTTATTGTGGATTAATTAATCAACAATATTGATCATTTTCGACCTGAGTCCTTCAAAATTTACCTCCAATTAACAGTGAAATCCACCACAAATATAAATCCAAATAAATAACTAATTTGCTTATTCAATTCAGGAACATATTCAAACTTAACCCTCATTAAAAATGGATACAATGGCTAAAAGTAAAGAACAACAAATGTTGAACTACTCTGTAATTTGGTTATCAAACCTGAATAATAGAGTACCCATTCCGAATGCTGGAATATCCCACATATTAAATATTACTCAAATTGCATCGCGTTTCGCTAACCCACAAATGGGCGAATATTATTTATTGTACGGCATTGTTTCTGCCATCCATGGACGCAATCATACTTATTCTTCGTGCAGCATGACCACTGCAAAGACTAGGAATTACCCATCTTACACCCGAGCCACTGCGCATGAAAAGCACTAATCAAGAATTAATGAGTTCGCATTCAGGTAACAAGGCCAGAATCCTTTGTCTTCATGCTATTTTGCAAACTTCACGGGTTCAAGCTTCAAAAATTACTCCTCATACAATCATTCACTAAAATTCCAACTAATTAGTCCGAGTTCACTAATTAATATGTAGTCTTAATGATACAAATAATATCATTGATAATATTCGAATTGAATGTTCATTTACATCATCATTGTTCCATTTGTACCGCTTTTTGTTACCAATTACATGATTAGCATCGTTGTAGATTTGCCCTCTCGATAATGACAATGATATTGTTCTAATTGGAGGTGGTTTTTGTTTGCAGGTAGATCGCATTTGTCGGTGAGCATTGTGGAAGTTGGGCAAACGCCCCAACCGAGTCCACTTTCGGATCGAAGCACCCAGCAATTGCTGGACGTTACTCCATTAGAAACTGGTAAGTCGGCCCATTTCTTAGCCACCTGTTAAATAATGCACCCAGCAAGCCAGCAATAAACCTGATTAATGCCCACTTAAATCCCGGCATTAATAATGCGAGGGCGGATTAATAATATGAAAATATTTGTTGAAAGTGTCGAAAAAGAGAAAGAAACGCATTAAATCGACCGATTAATCCAAAAATAGAACATCAAACGAGCGCTCGTTTCTTTATGCACATTCATAACTTAAACAACTCGACTTTTACATGGAAGGATTTGCGAGCATTTCAACGCTTTAACGAGCCGTTTAATGTTCTCACTTGTTTACAGTATTTGATGCAGTATGTGTATTAAATTTAAAAATTAATCTTAATCATTTTCCTTATTTGATTTGATATCCTCGTTCATAATAGGATTCTTGAATTTGTTGGAATGAGTTTTTCCAAGATTGTATCTCTTCGTCACACTTTTATTGAAGCGGCGAATTGATTTTCTAATTATATCGTAACAGAATGTCATATTCACATTAATGAATAATTCACGCACGAATTTATACATATGTTATTGTTTGGTTGGCATTGTCGGCCGGAACTGGTGTTTGCCATCCTGCGGCTTCTTTGTTTGCCCCATCCTTTGTTTGCTGCACTTTGAAATTATCGTAATTAATTAATTAGATGTTCGGATGCAAAAACATTGAGCGTTCAAACTTATACAATGATATTTTGCAAGGATAACCTCTTTGAAAATGTTTTGCTTGTTCATACCACATTGAATTGAACATTTTCACGACCATTTTTTTTGTAAATATAATAATGATTTAGTAGCATATCGAACAATGGATGATTTAGTGAAAATACCACGATCTAACAATGAAGAACAGTCGATTAACCCCAAACCTACAGGGTTGTACTTTCTTGAAAAATCCATACAAAACATGTGTTGAAAACTTTTTCCATGAGAGATTCAATCAATTGGAAAAATAGCTTTATATGATAAAATTCGGGCACTTTGAATTTTGAAGTTAAATGATTAGCAATTCATTTGACAAAAACATTATTTAACTTGATGCCATTCTGACATACATAAAGTCAATGATTACGATATGAATACGTTAGGGATTTATCAGCAGAACGATGAAATGAAGCGTTTCAAAATACGATAACTCGACAATGTTGCGATTGAAGCATTGCAAATACTTCCTTCGCTCGGTTTGTATATCCCTCGATGAGGCTTACACTCTGAGGCGATATATCACACGTAATCCGTCGTATGTTTGCCGAAGACATTGCAGGACTAAAATGGCTGCTGGTAAATGTCTGCGACCACCAACCAACCCGCATCATACGTGCAAAAGCACATTCTCTCTATTGATTGTATCCTGGATCGATGAAGGAACATTTTTACATATACATATTAGGTCATATGAAAACTGAAGATATATAGATATATAAATATACTGAAGATATAACATGAGAAAATGCAGAATGGGAAGGAAGACCTTTAAGATAAATCCCATGGAAAGCGAGGGGATCAAATGTCGATGTTTTCCTGTATAACTTATGATATGATGGAATGGCCCTTATGCATGCCTGGATGCGAAATGATGGAGGAAGTAATCCCACCTTTGAGAGTACAATCAGTCATTCTGCATGGAATAAGCTGGATGGAAACCACAAAGTGCACATTTCTCCTGGTTTAGTTTGAATTTAACGGCCTTAAATGTCAGTGATAACAAGAAGTCATTGTGATGTCCTGTAGGTTCCAAATCAAGGATTCTGTAAAAGAAGGATAACTTAGAAAGAAGTTTTTGAAGTTACAAATGTTGTTGGTCAAAATTCTTATCAAAAATGAAAGTTATGATATCACAAATTGTCAAAACTTGTGTTTTAAAAGTTAAAAAGAAGATCTATAAGTAACATCAATAGGAAATTCAAAATTAGTAAACGTCGGCTTTTTTTAGTTTTTCTTGTAATTTGAAAAATTGCAGAAAATTTCAATATTAAATGAGTTTAACTTGCTCTTATAACTTAGAAATGGATATTAAGAGTACTAAATTGTTGGATCATCTTCCTAACTTTTATCATGCAGAAAAGTTCCAAAAAGGATCCAATAATAACAATAATATTAGCATTACAATTTTAGTTTTCCTTGGAATTTTGAAAAATAAACAAAATTTTAAAATTGAATAACAATCGTTGTTGATGGTCAATGTTTCCAATAAAAATGGAAATTATTTTATCACAAATTGTCAAAACTTATAAAAGTTAAAAAGAGGGTCCAACATTAATATTAAATTGAAATTTCGAAAATATCAACTTCATGATTTTAGTTTTCCTTGCTATTTCGAAAAATGTACAAAAAATTAATATTAAATGAATGCGAATGAAAACTAAGTTGTAAAATGCTTTTGTGAAGAGGGAACAATAAAAATGGCATTTTCATACTTAACTACAGCTCCCATGGTAGAAATGCAACTAAAACAAAAGTTGGCACTTGAGGAAAGTAATTAATTATTGCAATCCAGCTCACTGTTACATTTCTAGTCGTTGAAAACAACAACGTCCACATTCTTTCTATTCAAATAATGGAGTTTAATTTGGAAATGAGTTTCCTCATTTCAGTGCTGAATTGCAGACTTCTATTCTATTCACTTTCATGCTTATCCTTCGCGAATTCAATTCCAGCTTACTTACTTTTTCATCGAGGAATTATGGTTAAAAGCATTGTGTCGTTTGAATAATTTTTGGGCACTTTTATTCAAATATCTTCATTGTGAATTGTCAGCATTAGAAGAAGGAATAGAAGGAAATAGATACTAAGAAAAAAAACAGAAGATCCTTGCACAAAATCAAAAGCAATTCTTGAGAACTTTTAAAGAACTTGATTTTATTTTGATAACTTTTTCCTTTGGATTTTTGTTCATATGAGATTATTGATGTTTATTGTAATTTAATTGTTGTAAATTGTTTTAGTACCTGAGACCACATTCTCTCAGGGGGTGAACGCAGCCAACCTGTTGTTGGAGAGCCCCCCAAAATGGGGCGAAGCAGCCAGATATGCATCCCGACAGCATCGCAAGATTGCTGGCCGGGCGACATTCCAAGGACAGGTCTACAATTTCCTCGAGCGTCCTGACAATTGGAAATGCTTCGTCTATCACTTCGTCGTGTGAGTACAATCTTCTTTTGTTTCATTGCAATTCCATGCGAAATGATAAGTTGCGCGAACAAACGACCGAAAATCATCCCGTGCATGGTTCTAAAAATAGCAACTTCTCGTTTCAATGGTGGAGATAAATGCATGTGGAGTTGTTCCGGAATTGCGGACGAGGAATTCAAACGGAAGTTCGTCAAGTGTTAAGAGCGCGCACATTGGGTTGCCTAACGTCGCCTCCACGAATTGAATTTATTTTGCGCGCAACTTCGCAAACACTCGACTCGAGCGAGTTTCTGCAACCTGAACCGCTGCGAAATTCATCTGGTATCTTAATAATTAATTAGGAAATGGTGGAAGTCGCTGAATAGCCATCGATGGACATGTTTCATGCATCAATCAATCTGATTGAGTTTTGGTGTAATTAATATCAATCAAAACATGGGATACTCTGAGTGTAAACAAGTCAACAACGTACGTAAACAAGTTACAACTCTGCTGCAGGAAGATAATTTCGGGCAGAGAATTCGTGCGTTATCAGAATGTCACAAATCAGGTGTTGGCTCAAACTTGCTTCAGTCTATTCTTTCGCGGATCGATTGCACATGTCATTCGCGAACAGTTCGCAATTAATTATCATTTGAAAGCCAAATGATTTATGTAAGCATCATGCGCGTCTTCGGAATTTCCTCCCAGGAAACAGATGGATTGAGGCACCGAAAACAAGTAAGTTTAGAAATTTCTCAGTGTGTAATTTGTGCCCCCAATCTTCGGAAACAATTCACTGATTAAAACTTAGTTAGAACTTCAGTTTCATTGAATCAATAATCATCAAATATGGATACATATCTTACTACTTAATATAACTATAAATATTTGTTATATCTGTTACTTGAGTGGGTCATAATGATGACAATAAATCCGGATTGAAGTCAATGAATAAATATGATGTCAGTGCGTGGAAAATCCTCGAATAACAATGGAATACCAAAGTTCACGAAGGTGTTGTTGTCGTCACATCAGGTGAATTATCATCAACTTTCGATCAGAAATGTTGTTGTCAGTTTCTGGCGTGTACGCACGCATGGCGAATGTCTTTTCACATCAATTTCTACAGCTTAATAACAGATAGCAGTTAATTTACTCGCTTACACGACATAAAAGTGGTAAATTACAACCTGCACTCGTTGTTGGTTTTCGTTGGCTTCTGGAATTGGGACAGCACCTCTGACACTTATTAACACATATTTTAGTGGCTCAATCAATACACGCCTTGATTTATTATTCATCGGATCATGCGGAAAATTTAATGCGGATTTCAAATTGAATTTTACTCTTTTATTATTCATCCACCGACTGAGATTGATGAAATCCTCTGTTGGTATTACAACGTGAATTATGAAGTTACAAATTGCAAATTACATTCGGGAATTCCGCAATTTGTATGATTGCAGCTTTTCTCTCACATCCAGCGGTCAGGGATTACGAAAGTCCTCTGCAAATTGAATTTTTGACTGCAGGTCGAGTCCGAAATGAAATTAACATTTGCCATAACTATGCGCACAATACGCGAGATAAAGTTTGACGCGCTGGGATAATTTGCACAAGTCGTAGCAGCTCACAAGTTTTATGATAATTGACATTACGCAATTAGGCATTAGCCGCAGAAACCTGAAGTGCAGCCCATGTCACTGCCTCATTAACCATCCGCCACGAGCACCATCAAACACATCCGCAGAAGATGTCTAGGTTGGTGGCACATTAAGACGACCAATCTCGGATCTTCTTGCCACTGAAAGTCACCATGTTTTTCGCAGTAGATACAACATTATTGCGACATTGCCATCTTGGGCACTCTGCTTTGCGCTGCGTCTTCGCCTCGTTATTTGTCATTCTGTCTGCCATCCGAGCAGGCACTTGCTGCCTCCTTGGCATGCTACAAAATTAATAATTCTCTAAGGCTATTAGCCACTAACGTTCAGGTGTATGGAGTCATCCCGGGGACTTAAACTTCACTTTCGTGTCGCGTTCTCCTTCCCCTCATTTCGGAGGAAAATGGATGGATCACTGAAGCGAACGCTATCCGCTTTTCTTCGCAAATGTGCGGAACTATTTCGGATTATTCTACGCATCGCAACATTGCAAGTCCGAGTTCTTGCTTTCTCTGCAGCCACAATGCACATATTCCCCATTATGAAGATGGGCGCAATTATCAGAAGTTGCCTCATTTTCATACCAGGTCTCTTGTTTCGTGTTTCCTTGGGCTGTGGATGAGTTGGCCGAGAGTTTTCTTCTGTTATCGGCACGTAGACTGACGATTCTACAGCCACGTTTCCTAATTAGCAACTTGAGAGTTGCTTTCCAGTTTCCACACTTCTTTTCATTTCCTTGTTACTATTTGCTGCGTGTTTTCCGGTATTTGTTCCAAGTTTATTTCTTTTTAACAACTCTTCGAAGTTTTCGTGCTGAACTCTAACGATAGCTTTTTCATCATCTCTATATAAATTTTGTTATTTTAATTCACATTTTTATCTGTATTTGTACTGAAAATACGAAATTAATTTGAGTAATTTGATGATTGCGAAATTAGATTTTTATTTGGATGGTAATTTAAGTTGGTAATGCAAATACTTAATTATTTCATAAAATGTAATAATTATTAGGACTACTTAAAATTCCACTAAAAATAGCGATATTTTAAATTAATTTTCAATTTTTAATCATTCCCCCATAATGAAATTTTAAGTGAAAATTAATAATAAACTACCATCAAATTAAATTCTTGTACTCTGTTATTAATTTGCTTATAATAACATTTTCATTAAAATAACAGCACAAACGTGGTCATTGTATGCACAATATACATCTAATTATTATTATTATAACTATGCAATATGCTGCAATAAAATCGCAGTTGTTTGCTATTTATCGCTAAAATACTAAATTATTACGAATTGTTTTCACTCAATTATCCAGAAATGTATTTATTATTTGCACAAATCAAATAATTTCGCTTCGAATTTATAACCTTTCTTCATCCATCTCGGATGACTTATTTGAATTCCTCCAGCTATTCGCGAAGATTACCGATGCTTACATGCACGAAGAAGGCGGAGGAAAATGAAGCGACTGGAAGGATTATTCCAAGATTACGCTTTCAAACGAGATTCAAGTCATCCTACATAAATGTAAATGAAGTACTCTGTCTTTTATATTGCCATGCATCTTCTCGGTGTCTTGGTGCAATTTAATTACGCACTGCTTTGATCTGGAAGCATTCCCGGGGAAAAAATTCCGCGCTCTCATTTCATAAATCCGGGTTATTCAATTTTGCTTCGTTGCACAAGTCAGCAGTTTGTTTTGTTGTGTGCGCGCGTATCAAAATTGTTTGGCTGGCGCACTTTTTGCGCACTCGATGCAATAAATGAAAGTGGAACGAGCGGTGCAATATTGCAGCCTGAAGGTGCACGCAAATTGCGAAAACGTCTTCTTAGCGAAATTCCGATCGATTCGTAGATTCCAGTAAAGTTTCATTCCAAAGCACTTGAAGTAATTATAAACAAGGAAAATAAGAGATTTTTAATTTGATTGCTGTAAATTGATTTATTCATTGCTCTCTTGAAGATGTGATAAAACTAAATGGGAATTTTTTTCAATTACTTAATTTTCCACCAGAATGAATGCAATTTGATTAATTCAATTACAAATACAATTTGTTGTTAAACTCATCCTTGATTATTTTCGTCCATCATTGGATTGAATCAATGAGTTTTCCATGGAGGAATTTCCCATCACTTTCTTTCCTTTTCCCAGGTTTTTGTTTTTTTCGCGGGTTTAAACTTTCGATGAAATTGAACGGAATTGAGTTGAATTATAAATGTTTCAATTATAGAACGGATATTACCGGGCACAATGACACGAGCCTGGATTATTCGCCTGGAATACTTGGACTCAATAGGGCGAATAATTTTCGCATAAATAAGATTAACACTCTGGAGCGCTCAAGGCTTCAATAACTCGAAGAATCTTCGACCAAGAGATTTATGGATCACTCAGTCCGAACGGGAGGTTCATTCTCCTTTCTTTTACTTTCACCGGGAGATTTCTGTCCGGGGGATTCTTTGATATATGTGCTTCTTCCAGCCAACCCGTGTTACTTTTGCAAGATGGGCTGCTGAATTATTTATGCCATTTCGTGCTTTATTTCGCATCCCGGTTTTGTGCTCCATTTAATGAGTTTTATTTTATTGTGTTCAATAATTGATTTGGCCAAAGAAGGAATCGTCGAATTAATTGAAAATTCCAAAACTTCCTTTCTGCAAACCTGCAAATTCTAGAACTTGAATGTGGAGCCAATGACGTCATTCGAGTTGATACGAACGTACGAGTCCCGCGAGGGAAATCGATAACAATTAACGTTGGTCGCTGGAAAAAGAAAAGTGAAACGATACACCTGGATGTTGGCCAACATATTCCAAACCGTCGTCGTATTTGCATTCGGTGACCATGCGATTCCTATTTGATTCCGATCCGTTTCAGCCTGTAAATATTATCACAGTTCGCCAAACAGTTTAATGACATTTTCCTGGACGATTGATGATAATTACACCTCCGATGATGGTTGGATGTCGTTTGATGGGGTTGATTTTTCAAGTCAGGAAAAGTAGCACGAAAAAATTTGTTGGTAGTGGCGCAAATGTTGACACAGTTTCGATTAGTGGGATTCTGGGCTTAATTAAGATGCGAGTTGGATTTGATGTCTTCAGCGGGGAAAAGAAACAATCACGTTGGGCGTGTATAAATATTTTATCGATTGCTTCCAATCAGAAGGCATGGGGCGGTTGTTGGCTGCCTCCAAATTAAATTACTGCCTAAGTGGATATATGCGTTACCGAAATGAAAACATTACGTCTGATATTTACCACCCATCGTGTCTGTGTTCTAGATTAAGGAAATTACTACCCTCTAAAGAATTACGATTGCCCTGATTATAGGGATAGATTATAAATTGTTTCCTAGTAAACAATTATCAGAAAATTGAAAAGACAGAAGTGAAAAATTCATCACCTAAAAATGCAAATTTTCGCACATTTAACTGTGTGTAACTTTCAAAGCGTTGGACCAATTGAATCAAAGTTAAATCCAAATTGTAGGTCTCGATGGGCACTTTCCAAAATGTATGGGTTAATGCCCTTTTGGCTTTTGGGAGAGTAGAAATCGGGTTCGAAGAAAAAAATTAAAAAAAAAGTTTGTAGCGAAAAAACCGATATGAAAATCTTAAAATCGCTCGAGTTTTCAAAAATTTTCATATCTCCGAAACTAATGGACCGATTTTTCTGATTCAAAGGACATTTAGCATATTTTGGCGAAAAAATAACATTGATCATGGTTCTGAATCTGTCAGGGATTCAGAAATACTCGAACTGAAAAAATGGAGTAATAAAATTGCAAAATTTTCGCTTTTTTTTGCTCCTTTATCTGCGTATAACTTTTAAACGATTGGACCAATTAAACTAAAGTTAGAAACAAATTGTAGGTCTCGATGAGCACTTTCCAAAAATGTATGGGTTTATGCCCTTTTTGTATTGAGGAGAGCAGAAATCGCATTCAAAGAAAAAAATTGAAAAAAAAGTTTGTAGCGAAAAAACCGATAGGAAATTCTTAAAATCGCTCGAGTTTTCAAAATTTTTCATATCTCTGGAACTAATGGACCGATTTTGATGATTCAAAGGGCATTTAGCATATTTTGACGAAAAAATAACATTGATCATGGTCTCAAATCTCTGTGGGATTCAGAAATACGCGATCGTAAAAAATGGGGTCCTAAAAATGCAAAATTTTCACTTTTTTTCGCACTTTTAACTGCGTATAACTTTTAAACTCTTGGACCAATTTAATAAAGGTTAGGACCAAATTGTAGGTCTTGTTGAGTACTTTCCAAAAATGTATAGGTTCATGCCCTTTTTGTCATGGGTAGAGCAGAAATCGCGTTCGAAGAAAGAATTTGAAAAAAAAGTTTGTAGCGAAAAAACCGATAGGAAATTCTTAAAATCGCTCGAGTTTTGAAAATTTTTCATATCTCTGGAACTAATGGACCGATTTTGATGATTCAAAGGGCATTTACCATATTTTGACGAAAAAATAACATTGATCATGGTCTCAAATCTCTGCGGGATTCAGAAATACGCGATCGTAAAAAATGGAGTCCTAAAAATGCAAAATTTTCACTTTTTTTCGCACTTTTAACTGCGTATAACTTTTAAACTCTAGGACCAATATAATAAAAGTTAGGACCAGACTGTAGGTCTTGTTGAGTACTTTCCAAAAATGTATAGGTTCATGCCCTTTTGGTCATGGGTAGAGCAGAAATTGCGTTCGAAGAAAAAAATTGAAAAAAAAGTTTGTAGCGAAAAACCGATAGGAAATTCTTAAAATCGCTCGAGTTTTGAAAATTTTTCATATCTCCGAAACTATTTAATGCCCTTTTGGCTTTTGGGAGAGTAGAAATCAGGTTTAAAGATAAGAATTGAAAAGAAAGTTTGTAGCAAAAAAACCGACATGGAAATCTTAAAATATCTCGGATTTTCAAAAATTATCATATCTTCGAAACTAATCGACCGATTTTTCTGATTCAAAAGGCATTTGGCATAATTTAACGAAAAAATAACAATGGTCATGGTCCCAAATCTGTATGGGGAAATGTCCGAATTTGCAAAATGGGATACCTTAAGTTGTTTTTTTTGCTCATTTAATGAAATATGGCTCTGAATGTGACTAGTAATATCATGATCAGCGAAATTCCATGTTTGATCAGAAAAATCCGCTTCTTGCGTTTTGTTAATACGTTATTGAATTCATCAGTCGGCATTTTATTGTAAATGTATTCATTTCTATACTGAATGTTTTCTTTGTGTGAAATGTCGTTCAAAGTCAATGAAATTTCGAAGTATGCTATAAATAGAGTTGGGAAGTTGTTGAGTACGCCATAATCACATGTTTTGTTGCAAAGTGTCGAAATGAATTTTGTTCATTAGCAAAGTTTCCTTGACGTGCCATAAGCCTGGACAATTTTAGATAATTGTTATTGATTTCGCATCAGGAACATTTCGGTTCAGTTTGATATCGATTCATTACATAATCAAGACATTAAATTTTTGAAATATTAATTAATGCATGTAACAAATGTAGAGATACTAAAATCAAATATAATACATTATTCAATATTTAGAGAAAAGTCTAGGAGAAAAAAGTTAATTCGGAAATGAAAGATGAAGAAAAAGCGAATCCAAATTTACATCGAACAATAACAAATTAAAACAGCGTATTAAATAACTTCTACATTGTTAAATTTACAGCTATAACAGTAAATTATATATTTGCATTTAACGTTGAAGTCGGAAATTCATTTAGTTATCAAACTGACGTTTAATTGCAAAACTCCCGATTGGATATTTCAAATTCATCGAATCGTAGAATTCCCACAGCCAACATGTTTGTTTTATTTCATCGATATCAGCACATTCCGGTTCGCAATTTGCATTATTACTTTTTAATTGGCCTTTCCATACATTTCATCAACGGTCAGCACTTCAAAATTGCAAACGAATTGATCTGCATATAAGCACCACATGAGTTTTTCAACACCATTGAAAGAAGTTCCATTTTTCTGCCAGGTTTTTGCGACTTTATTACGCCTGGTTTTATTGCAAAGTTTGAACAAAATACTGTATGATAAATGATGGATGAGCACGCAGACTTTTTTCTCGACAATTTTATCTTTTGGCATTTGAGACGTTTTACGAACCTTCTGCCGGCCGTAATTGGTTCATGAAGTGTGCAGTTTTTATTCGATTAAAACGGAGCGTCCAATAAAACTGTAAATGAGCGCGATAATAAGAGCGGCGTATTGTTGCTGAAGAATGTAAATAGTCGTAAAACGGGGAATTTTATATCGAGTGCCAGACGTAGGTGCGTTTCTTTTTTGCGTGCTATTTGCAGAATAAGTGATCATAGACAGATTATCCTGGCCAAGAAACGATCTGCTTTTCTCGAGAGTTTTATGCTCGAGTGAAAAATTAACTTTTTATTGCGACTTTTGTTTTGTTTTGCATGTTGGCTCAAATTTTCGAAGGAATTTCTGAAAGTATCCTGAAAAGATCATTTTATGACAAGGCAGTAAAATGAAACTGAAAATAATATTTCAACTTTATTCAAAGTTTCTATTTCATAACAACAATGATGTGAAATGAATGTGCAAATTTGCAAATAAAGAGAGAGCAAATAGATAAATAACTGTATAAAATAAATTCGCATTGAATGAAATTTTTCACCTTTTATTTATTACATAAACATGGAGAAAATGTTGAAATAAACTGGGATGCATTTATTTGAAATTTTATTTCAATGAGATTTATTGCAATAATAAGAATTATATAATAGTAAATTATTGTTACATGATCCAATAAATATAATTGTACAAATCAACTGAGTATACTCTTGTTATCTAACTGAATTGATAATTGAATTCCCTCTTAATCATTTAAATTATATATTCTGACGTCAATTTATTGAGTATCGATCTTCATTTTCTATTCATATTTAAAAATATCTTATCAGTCTAGACTTTTATACTCATCGGATCGAGAATAGATTATTGTCGTAAATCTGGTGAAAATTTGCTCTAGTTTTTATTTATTTTCTTTGTTTCCCTATTTTCTCATCGATTTTCTGCCAATTCGGATGTAATTTGGTTGCGTCACGAATAAGGCAATTAAATATGCATGTGCATCTGCCACTTGAAATCGCCAACAAGTAAAATATGCAGTAATTTGATGAGTTTTGTTGCCCGATTTTCATTTATAATGATAATGATGATATAATTGACTATTTAAATATGCACATCAATGAAATATTTACAAAGTCATTTATTTATTCACTTTACTTTTTGGCTCATTATTCTCGATACTAGATCTTAAGTCATTAGTAAAGAAATAAAGTCAACAAAAGAATAACTTGAAGGTCTTCTTTTAATACTATTGTAGTATCAAATTTAAAAAAAAACTGAAGAGAATCAATACAATATCAAATTATCCTTATGTCAATCACAGACAGATTTCAGAAACAAATAATTTGTTACAACATTTTAGTTTCCCAGAAAATGGATTCTAGTTGTTTATACCATCTACTTATTTGTTAAGACCCTTTAAGCATTCCTAAATATTGAAATGTCATTCGTCGCATTCGACGTCTTGAAGTAATTACACAAGAAATCCATTGATTCGACTGTTCCACACAATTGAGCCCCATCTGATTATTATGCAAATGCGTAGTGCGCGAGTTATTAAAGCTTGGTCTGCGCTCATGTTTGCTTTCATGTGGGAGGATTTTCCTGGATTTAGTCAGTCAGCGACGTGCTGTGTCGCTTTTTGGGAGCACAATGCGCACAACATTGGACTTTGTTTAATAATTTGCAGCATCTATTTGCGCAGAGCACTATTCGCAGTGCAAATTCACGTCAAACTTGCACTGCGATTACTTATTTAGCTGGCTGCTCATTGCGAATTCCCATTGCTCGCAGCGGCAGGTTCAAATTTAATATTCAAAAGAGGGCAGAAACTGTCAGATATGGATGCTATTTTTGGGGGGTTGTATTGCGCATTCGTTCTATAAAGTCATCAGAGGGACTTGGAGAAAATCCTCGGTTGGATTGCATTTTTGGTTATTAAATCAGGATTAACCTGTTGAATTCTGGATTATTTAAAATGTCATATTTAATATGATATAAGGATTTGGAAGATATCTTAAAAAATTAGTGTGCAAAATTAGGACATTCCAACGTGTTATTGCAAAGGACCTTTTGTTCACCTACATATACGTATGCAATGCCAAAAAGCAAATCTGAAATTAGATCAATAATTCGCTGAAAATTTCATAAAAAACGAAAACCGCTAAAAGCAATTTCGCTGTCTCTGAAATTACTGAAACAATCTGAAAAAAAAATTTAAACGACCTTGTGTTCAGTTACATATATATATATATATATGCAATGCCAAAAAGAAAATCTGAAATTAGATCAATAATTCGTCGAAAATTCCATAAGAAAAGAATACTCAGTTTCATATATATATGTAATGCCAAAAAGAAAATCTGAAATTAAACCGATAATTCGCAAAAAAATCCATAAGAAAAGAATACCGCTAAGAAGGAATTTCAGTATCTCTGAAATTACTGAAACGATCTGAAAAATTCAAAGGACCTTTTGTTCAGCTACATATACATATGCAATACCAAAAAGAAAATCTGAAATTAGATCAATAATTCGCTGAAAATTCCATAAAAAAATAATACAACTAAAAAAGGATTTCTCTATCTTTGAAATTACTGAAATGATCTGAAAAATTCAAATAATCTTTTGTTCAGCCACATATACGTATGTAATGCCAAAAAGAAAATCTGAAATTAGATCAATAATTCGCTGAAAATTCCATAAAAAAAAGAATACAACTAAAAGAGAATTTCTCTATCTTTGAAATTACTGAAATGATCTGAAAAATTCAAAGGTCCTTTTGTTCAGCTACATAAACGAATGTAATGCCAAAAAGCAAATCTGAAATTAGATCAATAATTCGCTGAAAATTCCATAAAAAAAAGAATACAGCTAAAAGAGAATATCGCTATCTCTGAAATTACTGAAACGATCTGAAAAATTCAAAGGTCCTATTGTTCAGCTACATATACGTATGCAATGCCAAAAAGAAAATCTGAAATAAGATCAATGAATCGCTGAAAATTTCGAAAATTGTCCAAAATTGAAAATTTACTATAAATATAAGTTTTAAACGGAGTCCTTTGCCCAGTGGCAGTGGCGCACTGGGCACATCGTGGGTTGGTCGCTCTTCGAAGTCAAACAACGGCCACTGCGGTTGGAAGTTGGAATGGTGACCGATTTCTAGGAGTCGACAGTTCGAGCCTGTTGGTTGCAGGACTTCCACATCTCGGGCCACCTCCCTGTAATTGTCGCAGGACAGGTGAAACCACGAGGGAGGTTTCTGTGATCCCCAGGTATCGTCTGACGGCTTCAAGGATCCTTCACCTGCCCAGATGCCGTGTTGTGTCCATAACGTTCCAATTGTCAGTTGGTCGTTGCCATCATAGGGTTGTAAGTCTTGGTTAGTTAGGTCGTGTCCATCCGGGTTGTAAGTCTTTTGTTTTTTTCATTTTAAATTTTGCACTTTGTTATTTCTGAAATTGTTATTTCTAACTTCAGAATAATCGAGAAAATTATCCTTGAAATACTATCCCAAAAACAGATATTCACGATATTTATTGATCCATGATCCTGAAATTATTTCAATAAAGTTGTATATAGTCTTCACTGAAACTTCAAAATATTATTCAAAAACTTTGCAATTCAAATTTTCAGTCTTACTCTATTTTGAGGGGTGAATTATCGACTCGTCTCTTGATTATCTTCTTGTTCTTCTTCAGAAACTTTGTAACTCAAACTGCCACCCTTCTTTTATATTAAAGTATCAATATATTCTCTTTCTTCTTGATAAATTTTACAACTTTTTATATTTTGAAGTTTCAATATTTGCCATTTTTGTCACCAAGAATCCTCACCAAAAAGTCTAATATTTTCACCTAAAATATCTCTTGGAATTACTTTATATGATTCGTGAATCTTAAGTTTCCTTCGACTTATTTTTTCTTCCTCTTTTACTTTGAAAATCACAGCAATACGAGAACATCTAGTAATTGAAATGTCATGATACTCCCTAATAGATTTAAAAAACAGTTTACGTTTTCTAATCTCATAGAACAATTATTTTGTCATTAAACAACATGCAGAAACAAAGAAGTTGGAAGATGCAGCTCATCCTCATCGAATGGATTCCTATCCTGGCTGCAATGCTTGCGCACCTTGAACTTTCAAACTGGTAGGTAAATCGTGAGAAACGAAACGTTTTCCATTACGCAACCAAGATGTGAAGATGATTGCGGCGTGCATCCTCCTTCGTCTTGAGCAAGCCAAATAGCATCGATTTTGAATCCATCTTATTATTACGTTTGTCCTTTCGAGCGTAAGTAATCACACACAAGCCCCAACTAGCAGAGATAGTTCAATTCCATCGAGTATTGAGTGTAGAGTAACACAATGCGCTATTTAGCTCTCACAATCAGTGAAACGACGTGTAATTTACTGTAAACTTGGTGCAATCTAGATTTAGCGTTCGTGCGTATGGGTCGAACACTCCAAGAACGAACGATGAAGATCCAACAACTATTTTACATCAATTACATTATGTAATTATGAAATTATGATAATTGCTTTTATTTAATCTCTAATCTCATGTAATAAGTAAAATTATAAGGTTGCAGATCTTTTTAATTATTTATTTTACCATGCATATTTGTCAAACTAATTAATAAAATTAAAAGTGAAGGTTCTATATGCTTTCAAAAATTAATTAAAATTATGGACATAATTATAATAAAATAATTAATGCTAAACTTCCCAACAAAATTTCATTAATTAACAATTCTTATAATTGTATCCAACAATTTTTCACTAAAATTTTCAACAGACAATATTTCCTGATTTATACTTTTTTTGCAACTGTTGAAAACGTCATTTCTCGTTTTCTACTCGACTGTGCAGATAATCATTGTGCGAATCATCACCGATTATATCCACTGTGTAATATTATGAAAGAAATGAGCAAACCAGCGAATAATATGTGCGAAAATGAAAGTGAAAGTCCTCTTATCTTCCCAAGCTCAGAGTGTCTTAGAAGAGTTAGTATTCTGTGTGTTTCTAATGCGTACGCATATTATTTGCGTTTTTTGCAACATAATCTCCATTTGTTTCCCGTCTCAGCTGTATACAATAGTCATACGTGTAGAATAGGTAATTCCAGACATGTGTCGTTCAACTTGAACATATTTCAAAGACTCTTCATCCTCACTTCAAGCGACTCGAGTGTTCAATGCACTCCATTCACAATGTCAGTGGAAGAATGGCAGCCAGCCAAACGAGCGAATAAACGAGGAAATCGCCATTATCTAAATTAACAAATTAACGAACGAACAAAAGCCGGCTGCTTTTCATACGAAAGTAATTGCGTTCATTATGCGAGTGTGAGTTGCGGTGTGCATGCGATTAAATGAATTGTTATTGCCTGATGGTTAATCGTCTACGACTTAATAGAAAGGTGCTAAGACAATTAGTGAATGTTGTTAACTTATATGGTGTTAAATTATATATTAGGAATGCTGCCATTTGGTTAGATTTATTAAAAAATGATGAAATATCTGAAGAACTTTCAAAATTTCGAAGTTTTCAATTTTAACAGATGGTTGATCTCCAAATGTCAAAATTATGATTCAGTTATGAATTTTAGCAATTATCCTTTTCTAAAATTATATTAAACACAACCCATAAATCCCTCTTTGATAATTACAACAAATATCCCAAGATGACCGTCTCAAAGTTTCCTAATTTCTCAAAGGACTAATAAGAAACTCAGAAATCTTCCATCCATTTCTGCAACAAAAAAATCTTAATTAAACGCAACAATGAGCTCGATATCAATGAATGTAAATTACACCATGAAGGAGAAAAAAACTGTGCCCATAAAATCTCATCGTAATCTTAATGCAATTAAATCGCATGCATACCAGAATCGGATTCGCTGAACAGCTCATTAAACGATTCAATTAAAATCACAATCGATGCGCTTGGACGATAATTGCGCATCGATATCGCGAAAAATAATTGCGAAAAAACGCCCCAACTGGCGCACCAGCAGCACACGCGCAGATTTCCTCATCGTCTTCATCGGCGTGTTGTGTGCATCGTCGTCAAGTGGCATCTGAATTTATTGCCATCATTATACGGGACAAACTTAACAAGCGCCCACTTGCATCTACTTACGAGTTATCTCGCCCGACTAATTCTTGCCTCCAAGTACTTGTTATTATTTCAAGCGTACGAACCGACCAGCTACATGCTCGAACATGTCGAAGATGTATTCCATAGATAATAGGGTTCTAGTTTATTGTTTGAGGCTTCATTCCGGAGGCTGCGAAGGGCACACCTTGGAATATTTTATCGATACGGAATCGACAAGACTGCTACATTTTCAAATTCCCCAATGTAATTGACGTGCAATTAACCCAACCATCACATTGCACCCGACTGGAAAAACGACCAAGAAATTAATTGAAAAATGTTATTACTCCATTTACTCACTAATTAAAAACACCATTTATATTGTCATTCGTATGCGGATTTCAGAATGTAATCAATGTCAAAAATTAGCACCTATGCAAATTGCAACAATGAACTTTGACGTTGAAAATCATTTCCATTTCGCATAAATACAGTCAATTAATTATGCCAGTATGTCATACATGTTATCGTAAATTCCGAAGTCATCGAAACTGTTGTCGACGTTGTTATCCTTCCTATCGTTGTCTAAACGTACGTAACATTCTTCCATACTTCTTCTAAACACAAACACACTTCAAGTTAGCCTTCAAAATTGGCATTCATTTCGAGTCGCAGACAATTAGCGACGCTGTCCGGCTGCGAGATTTGTTACACTAAATTGCCAAATGACTTTCGATCCCAAAAACATAGCGATAAAAACCAAATTGTCATGGTAACGCTGTGAAGGCAAGAAATATCAAGGATGTAGAATTAATCATGCTTCTTGGAAATGGTTTTCGCAATTTATGATGCTCTCGATGTTTATTTAACCATTGCAAACATAGTTGCATGATAACCATTAAAAATAAATCATATAAACTAATAAAAATCAATAAAAACCAGGAAACAACCCATTAATAAAATTTATATAATTTTTTTAAGTTATTTAGATTATTCTAATTTGTGTGGTAAATTAGACAATTAAAGTACAATTCGTTATGTATCAAACATAAAAAAAAATAAATGAATATCTCTATTAGTTTGGAAAATATAAATATTTAACTGCGACAATTCACTGTAAAATTAATACGTTTTTTTTAATTTTCATTATATATGACATAATAATTCGTTTTTGTAAAATCTGAATCTGTCATGTCATAGAAAAAGTTTGGTTTTTTAATCATGAAAATCGGTCAAATAGTTTTTGAGTTACAGTTAAATCAATCTCTTATGGAAATTTACATTGGCCATCGACTAACCAAATAACTTACTGCCGGAAACCTGGGCTTGAAAATCCATGATGGCGGCTCCCATTTGATTTACATTGCTGTTGCTAAGGTTAAAACACACTAGTTTAGACTTCCCTAGCAACGACCTTAAGCGACTGCTGAAACTCGAAATTATTCAATTAGTCGAACATATTTTCTTTAATATCTCAAAAACTAATCGATCGATTTGCTTCAAATTTTCAGGATTTATTTATAATAAGTACATCAATGTATATACACATTATTATTACATTTCAACAAATAATTTAAATGTTATTAATTAATTTGTTTAATTTGTATAAATTCATAAACTTTGAATAGCTTTTTCTCGAAAACTACTCGAGCAATTTTAACCAAATTTTAAATATACATTATATGGCGATACTTGAACAATCTGTTGGGGGTGGCAGCCCCCTAACGTCCATGGGGGTGGCAATTTACTCTTGTCATAAAATGGAAAATGTCAAATATTAATGAAAGTAATGAATCAATTTCAAGCAAATTTGATATATACTTAACTCAACCACGAAGCAATGATTTGCCGGTAGTGGTAGTCGCTTCATGTTTTTGGGGGCGGCAAAATGGGGGTGGCAATTTTAATAAGTGTTCATGTCATTAAAAACTTTTTCTTTCATATTTCGAAAACGAATCATCCGATCTGTTTCAAATTTTAAACGTTTATTTATTAGATCGATATCTTTGTATGTGCTTAATTTTATTATTTTCTATCGAATAGTTTGTATGTTTTTAATTCATTTGTTTAATTTATTTAAATAAATAAAATTTGAATCGCAATATCTCCCAAACGGCTTAACCAATTTTTACCAAATTTGAAATATACACTAATTGACAATACATGAACAATCTTACGGGGGTGGCAGCCTTCTGACGTTGATGGGGGCGGCTATTTATTCTTGGCTTAAAATTGAAATTGTCTTATATAACTTTTGTTGTGATGGACTATTTTCACCAGATTTATAAAATATATGTGAATCAAGAACAATACACAGAATTTCCAAGATAACAAAGGGGCGGCAATATGGGGGCGGCAGGATGGGGCGGCAAATGACAATAAACAATAAAAATCTTAAATGCTAAGTAAATAAATGGTTCATTAATGATAATTACTGTATGAAAATAATATTTTCTGGAGTTTTCTAAATGGTCCAGGATGAATTTACTTGATTTAATCAAGAATCCTTCGAATATTCGAATTCCTTCTTTGCATATCCTGCTCCTTGTTGATGTTTTTCTTCGCCGATTGCCGTCGACTAAATTGTCTTCTCTTCTTGTGCTTGCAGACGTACAAAGAGAAGGATGCCGGCAAAGTGGTAGTCTACACGACGACGATGGGCATTGTGCGCGACACTTATCAGTCGTGTATGAAAGTCAAGCAGATCCTTCGCACGCAGCTCGTGCGCTTCGAGGAGCGAGACGTCTTCATGAGTGCGGACTATCAGGCCGAGATCAGGGATCGGATGCGTTGCGACTTCATTTTGGTGCCGCAAGTGTTTGTTGATGGCCAACACATTGGCGTAAGTACACACACTGCACATACTTTGTCTGCCATATGCGAGATAAGTTCGTATTAATTATACGCGCATTAAAAACGGATTTCCAAAGTGAAACAAAAGTGCTCCAGCTGAATTTGGAGCGCAGAGCGCAGTGAAACTTTCATGGCGAACGAAAATCGTGATTACATGATGTCAGAAACAAAAGAAATTTCATTTATATCGTCGACAATTTGAGGCTTAAATATTTCTCTCCTTAAAATAAGATGTAAAGAAAATTTTAAAGATCTGTCATAAGATGAGACTTTATTCATGACAACAAAATGTTTATTATCCTTGATGTCAAAAATTTTGTTTATCTTATGAAATTGCCGAATTATTTCTGAGAAATTAGGTGAAATTCAACATATTCTTGAAATTTTGAAGCACCAAAGATTTCTTTGTGAGTATGTTGCAATTTCAAATGTTCCAGGTCAATAACTAAAATTTGTATATATTTCTTTAAAAACCAGTCCAAAGTTACCAAATATTGAACGCAATTCAAAATTAATGATCCTTAAAATTACATAATTTGTCATCTTACTTCAAGGACTCGTGCTGAATCTATCGTGGCAAGAAAAATTCATCAGACTAAAGTAATGATTGACGGTTATTTTTGTATGTATTGAAAACTATCAATTTTCTAAAATCAAAAACAGGATAACTTAATAAATTACCTCATGAATCTTATTTGCATAAAAAAGTAAGTGTAACAAAAAATATATCTATTATCCTTCAAAATCATTATTTTCTTGTAAATATTACTCTTGTTCGAACTAAAGAACTATTCAATTAGCCTCCTTAAAAAACAAGGACTCCATCAAATTTCTTCAAAATACTCTTTGTTTACACACAATTGTGACACACTTCTCGTCCAATTTCCGTCAAAATGAAGTATTACATCTCCGAGTGTAAATATTTACTCAATATTTACGACGTGTTTACTCAATTCTTAATAAAACGAATATAATAGCAGATTAAAGTACCCTTAAGTGAAGTGAAAACAATTGAGCTGAATCGACTTTTGAACCATAAACTTTGTTTCATTTTCGCTGTGTGAAATATTGCCATCATTAAGCTGGAATTTTACGAGGCTTATGAAGTTGCCCCAATATTAGGTCATGCAGGACTATTATCCTTGGGCGGAGGTTATAATGATTTTCTCGAAATTTATTAGCTCAACCAGCTACATGTTATCAATAACCATGTTGATATTATTTATCCTTTGCTCGTATATCCGACGTCCATTTCTTGGACCGATCTCGGAACGTGTTCGGGGACATTCTTGCAGGAATTGAGATGGGATTGCTTATCGGGAAAAGGCGTCGCAATTAATCCGTCCGTCTGTACACTTCCATTCCGATTTCCTGGATTTTCCTGCTTCGGCTTGCGATTGACTTGTCATCGATACAATGTGAACCGAGTGCGCAATTCTTTGAAATCAAATTCTGATACGGATTTTCTTTGCTTCTGTTTTCACTGAAACGAGAAACCAAACATATTTTTAGATATTTTTCTCCAAGGAGTACAATAATGTAATTTTATTAATCAGAAAATATTTTGTTGAAAATTTATTATTTTAATCAATTTTAACAACGAACCTCTTCAGGATAATTCAATCCTAACCCAATATTTTCTATGAATCAAAAATTCTGTTTAGTTTTCTAACTTTTCGAGCAATTCTTGGATGTATTCGACGGACATTGAGCCTTTATCCTTCCTCAAAATTCCTTGAGCGTTAGTTATCTTACATTGAACGTGCACAGGTGCGTTCTTCCAATATGGCCGAGCTGAAGATGAAGTATCCTTGATGTACTATACCTGTAGCTGAAATGAGTTACCTTGCGGAAAGAAGAAGCTTTGAATATAAATCACAGTCCCAGGACTTGCGGATGCGTGCTAGTAAATTCTCTCATTTATCTACCAAGTTGCAAAAAAGCAGAAGAACGCGTCGAAAGCAGCTCCGTTGGAATGAGGAGTAACTGTTTGTGGTTACATTATGACAATGCGAAGACGGCGAAATAATAAACGACGATGAGGGACGATGCGAAGCTGCGGAAGGAATATCAGGACAACGAGGAAGTCGAGCACGAACCACTTTTTGCATCCGTTGCTTCCTTCGAAGAAGAGTGAAGGTCAAGGACTATTCAATTGCTCTACAAATATCTTCTGGACAAATTTAATATTTCTTGTTTTAAATAATCTCTTATTCAACAAAATACATAGTTCAAGAATCAAATTTGAAAAAGGTACAGCAAGTTGCTTCCCACATTTTATGTCCGTTGTTTATTTCAACAAAGAATGAAGGTCAAGGATAATCCAACTGGTCTACAAAATATCCTGTGGATAAATTTAATATTTCTTGCTTTACTCTTGTTTTGAATAATCCTTTTCTTGTTAGAAAGACAACAAAAAATCAAATTTGAAAAGGGTACATTAAAATCCTTCCCACATTTTACATCTTTTGCTTGTTTCGGCAAAGAGTGAAACTGGTCCACAAAATGTCCTCCTACACAACATTTCATATTTTCTATTATCCTGTCTTTTACAAAGCAAGACATTAAAAATCAAATTTAAAATACATCAAGATACTTTCCAAGAAAATCCTGTCAACTCGTAGTTGGTGTTCCATACATCCTGAAAGGACGAAAACTCGAGCAATGTGGAATTTCTCGCCGCCTTTTTGAGACGATGTCAACTGCATCCGAATAGAAATGTAATATCGAAGAGCTGCATGCGACTTGAACGACATTAAGCACAGTTAATGGAAGCAAGCGGCTATTGAAATGCTCGCGCGCGCCACGTTTCCCTGTCGCCACGAAAGAAGTTATTAATAATATCTGCAAGGCATTGCCATTGCTTCAGCAATGGCGTAAAAGGCATCGCGAATGAGCTGAATGCCAATGCATGTTTAAACGACGCGACGCGCCGAAAGCAAACGTGCGCGCCTCTTCGAATGCGAGCGAAATGTAATTAGAAAGCTTTGTTTGTGCAGAATTCGCGCATCGAATCCGGGTCCTTCAACACTCTGCAGGAATTGGCGCTCGCCTTTTGGAGCCGGCGCGTGCAAACAGGATTCGCGTCCTGTCTGCGCAAATGTTATTCAATTCACGTTTTCCGATTTAATACGCTCTTTTAGCTGTTACTTCTACTCTTTTTGGTAAGTGCAGCCGAAGCTGTTTCAATTATAAGGAAGTGATTAAATGGCACATTTTATGTGAATTGCTGATTACCAGTTAATTAATTTCGTGGCGTTTTTTCCAAGGATTACAAACAAGAACATTTATTTGTTTGGGGTGTATTTTTAATTTCCGAGTGAATGATGATGATGAATTATGAGCTGAACAAACATGTGATTAGAATGGGAACAAAATGTCTGTTAATAACTTCTTTCTTTGATATTATCCTGCGAACGCCTCACAAAGGAGCGAATTAATGTGGATTACCTTTGAATATGTGTGAGAATGGCGTTAGTTAAGCTATTACAAGGTAATATCTGTAAGCATTGAATTATTCATTTGGAATGGTCCAAAAATACATTGTTTACTAATAAACACAAAATGTAGACATGATTATAATTAGTTTTCCAGCTTTTTGAAACAAAATTTACTTGTTTATTAATTTCGTCTGATTAGAATCTGAATTTCCCTCAGATAATTTCACATTGAATTGTTTCTTTTTATATTTTTGAAAGCTGCACTTCTTGAAATGATTACTTTATACTTCAACCTCTTCAATATTGTTGCAGGATAATTTTTTGGAATTAGAAAATGATATCCAAAGCCACTCCAAATATAGAGCTTTATTTCTTATTTAAGAATTGCCATCACAAAACCGAACTTCTTCAATAAAACATAAGAATATAACTCTAACCAAAAGCCTCTTAAATGTTCTTTGGAACAAATATAAACTCCTTCTCTAACGTTTAAAGGAAATTCCTCATTCCTCAGGAGAAAACCTATCAGAAAAACATTTCGAAACTTGCAATCTTCTGGTACTGTATTTATAAATTGATTCTAAACTTCATTTCAAGTTGTGGGTCAAGCAATGAAAGAAAATCAATGACTCCTTGATGGCATTGCGAAAAATCATAGTAATTTTGTAAAATATTGCACTTGCATCATTTCCTATTTATAGCCGACTCAAAGTGGATGCTGTTACGGATCTACCTGCTTGTCGATGAAGAACAAATTGCCGGCCAAAAATAGTTGTCGTCCGTTGTTACGTGATGCTTTTGGAAGCGAAGCCGAGGTGTATAATGGCCAAAGTGACCTCCTTATAAAGCGGGCGTGCTAGTGACCAACGTAACCGACTGGTTCTCTCATTAGGTCGTTGGACGTCAATCCCATTTCGTATTTGCAAGTTGGTGTCGAAATACCGGTATCAGCTAGAACTGGATATCATTCCTGTTTCGAGCGTGCCAAGAGATATTTCATTCGCCATTCGCATTCGAGTTTTTCGCCCTGAATATAAATGCAACATCCGGCGCATGATTTTTGGTCATGTTACCTAATCTACTTTTTAGTTCTTCGTTGAAGTGCCCAACAACCCGGAACGGAAGTTGCAACCGTCCAAGGAGTGGTAACTTGATCATAAATGATATCCTATTGCGGCCATTAAAGTTTAAAATTCAATTTAACTCTTCACATTTTCGCGAAGACTTTTGAATCTTTCCAGAAAGAATTTCCGACAATAAATGCAATGTAATCATAACTTTCCAAGAATTTTCAGCTAAAAGTGGTACCTCAGATTATTAATTATCCTTCCTCATTTATCCTGTAAATCAAGAATATGATAATTAAGCAATTTTAAAGCAACCTGACGCGTTGATATTAAATCAGTCCCAATTGGGTTACAGGTAACTATTTTCACGGTCCGTTCCAAATGCTCGTTCTTATCCTGCTTCATCATCCATCCTGGGACTCTCAATACTCGCTGAAATTCCAACTTCCGAAACAATAACAGACGTCGGGATGGGCGCAGAGTGCTCCCTTCCTTCCAGTTCTCCCTCTTCCTCTTCGGCGCGCCATACGCGGCGTGCGAGTCGTTATCCTCGCGTATCCTTGAACGCGTCCTTGACTCGGCTCGGTCTGTTTGCGTACGCGTAGATTGGCCCGGCATGACCCGACCCAACCGGCCGGGAGAACGGGAGGAAGTGGCGACGGGAAACGCGCCTCGAACCAGAAAGCATATTTCAAAAGGCATAACACAAGACAACACGAAAAACCAGAACAAGCTCGAAGAGGGATGAATATGAAATCTGCCATGGCATGAAGAAAGCACAGCGGGCACAATTTAATTTCGGCCAGCAGATGAGCACCAAAAAAAAAGGAAGAAAAAAACTTAAATAATCCCATGTCGAATTGTCGCTCGTATAAGGACCGCTCATTAAAACGGTTTCAATAAAAATCCTCCCGTTTTATCGATCCTTCAGAAGGCTTTAAAAAGTCAATGTCATATTATGATCCCGACAAGGATCTCTGACAAAGATAAATGGGGATTCGTTGCTCAAATACTCTAATTATTAACGTGGAAGATATGAGATGATTTACGTCATCATCGAGGAAGAAAAAACGACGCGTTTGTCGCATTGAATAAATTCAAGGAAAATGAAAAAAAAAAACAAGTAGAACCATAAAAAATGTTGTTTTATACGATGGAGTATTTGAGTACAAACATGCGTACAAAATATAAACAGAACGTGAACTTGAATTTCTTCCCGAGTTCACATCCTGAATGCAAACGTAATGTGTAAAATTCCCCAGGTGGAAAACAGAGGAAAATGTGGGTTCTGATGGTTGAAAAATTAGTTTTGACCGACGGGCAAATATTGGCCGAATTTTACGCAACGAAAAATAGGAAAATACGAAGAGCGAACTAGTGATGCAAGGACCATCGCAGGCGGCATGGTTCGTTTATGCGATTCACTTCAATTACGTTTTGCTGGCGAATGCGGCGCTGGTGGTGGCGGCGATGGTGATGGCGGAGGCGCCGGGCGACGGAAGGGAAAAATTGCATCCCAGGATCGGTATTGCCCTGCCATTCCGCGATGGCAGGAGCAACAAAACATTGCCGCCACCGACAACGGTCGACCATAAGGGGCGCATCCAGGCGGGGGCGGCGGTGGCGGCAGAAGGAGCACGAGCCACAGGTGCCACAGTTGTTTGGCAAGGATCGATACAGCTCTCGCGTCGCTCTTCGGCCGCTCGCCGATTTTAATGTGGCGAATAGTGCCGACGCTTTAGTCCGACCGCAGTCTCGATTCTTTCTGCTCGTGAGAGCGGCAAAACTGCTCTGGTAGATCATAACTGAAAATTATCCTGAAATGCAGACAGCGTTATGGAGAGTAGTTGAGGGATCAAATTTCCAGTTATCCTTGAATATAGTTTTAACAATTTGTAAATTTATAATTTTATTTTTTGTTTCATCATTGATTCACCATCTTTTTCAAATGCAAATCAAGAAGAATTTTTCAAAAAATAACTTAATGAACATTAAATGTATAATTTTAGGTAATTTTCCAAGGATTTCTGAACTTAAATAAGCAAGTAAATTTTAGCCAAAATGTAGTCTAGTCAAGGATGGTCTACCACAATATGTTCAAGATAATCACAGGAATAAACAAAACAAGTTCATGTGATTTTCCAAGACTTATAGTTTTAAAGGATTTAATAAATTTTAAATCTGCCCAAAGTTCACTAAAGGATATTATAATTCCCTATACATCATTAGATCATTAAATATTATAAATCCTCATAAACTAATTCAATTCAGGATAAATAGGGAAAAAATTAAAAAGATATAACAATGCATCGTTGAAATCAAAATATTATTTTATGTAAATCTTCCTTGGGATAAATTAAGATTTAAGGTACATCTTTTATTATTGCGGTCTTATGGATACTCAAGAAAGATGCTCTCGATTGAAGAGAATCCTGGAGGATTTTGGATCTACCCGCATAATTTGAAAGAATCCATATTAATGCCATCTTCAGATTGCTCTAACTTTTTAATGGTAATTGATGTTTAAAATCTGAAAAGACGAGTCTGCAGATAAGTTATTCATATTTATGAATATTTCAAGCATGCTTCATTTTGTGTACACCAAATCATGAAATTTTTCACTAAAAATCAATTTATTTTTTTCTATGCACATACACATAAAATTAAGTTTCGATAATATTATTATTCAAGAATAATATTAGCTATTAATATTATTAACTATCCTTGAATAAATATTATACCATAGGATGCATAAAGCAAAACAACTTATTTTAACAACTCAATCTCAAGAAATAAATGATCTTAATCTAAAATAAGAAAGTAGACTCGATTCAAACATGAAGAAAACATTAATCAAACATAAATTAGCATCAAGGAATTAAAACATAATTAGAAATCGATATCACGAATTTGTAAATATTTTTTTCATAAAAGCAACATGTGTACAATGTCCTAGTTGACCATACCAACGCAACATTCGGTCTGATAAAGATGGGAAAATTAAGAAAATTTATTAAACTTGCAACGCTGAACATCTGCTGTCCAAGCTGTTCATCTGTTACATTCATTACACTAACGGCAAAATATCTCACTTCAATACGAACACAGCTCACAAAAGTCGATTTCGATTAAAAAAATATCTAGTGCATCAAACATCACTACAATGAAAACATATTGTAACCGATGCAATTCAACAACAATTCTTTCATCAAGCAGAGTGCAAGAGCTAAAAAGCTCGAACGGCTTATTTTCGAAAAATCCAATTTTCAATGGAAATATGCCAAAACGGGTAAACAAAATACATTCGGGGCAAATATTGCTACCAGTCGAATCCTCTCGAAGAACAACAACAATGACAAAAAAACAAAGTGGGGAGAGACATAAAAATATAAAGGGCAATCTGCAAAATGTTGCCATTGTCACGCAAATGGACTTTGTTATATTGTTACACATTTTATGCCCGCGCTGTTCGGTGAAATAATACGAACGACTTTATGGAGATGCATTTTTATTGATTCGACTCTATGAGGCGGTTTATGGGCTGGAATGGAGGCGGCAAAAAGTATGGGCATTGTTTGACGAAACGTGCTATGATCCCGCTGCACGCGAACTTTACACACGCCCGAAAATGGGATTGTTGCTGGGACAATGTTGGGGTAAGAGACGGCGCGTCTGGGGGCGGCAGGACACCGACCTCAACAGCAACAGCCCTGCACAATCCTGCGCGCGTCTGTATGCGTCCTGTCGTCAGGATGGGCAATCAAGCGTTTATTATTCCACCTGAAATTGGCACTCATCCGGAAAAATGCCAGCCTTCAATTTCGAAGATGATATAACCTCATCCCTCCTAATTCGCTAAACGCGAAACAAGGATAACGGCGTAAATTATTAAATTAGACCCGTGAAGCAGCATTTAATTAAGTAATTGAGTTTTTAATCAATTATCAACCGCTCTCGGGGGAGAGATAAAGGGTTGAACGACCCTCGATGTTTATATTTCATATGAATATAGTTTGCTTGACCTCATGAGCATGATGAAAAGGATAATCATTTTTCTGCTTGACTTCGCATTATGGTCGGCGACTTGTTTGAGATTTGCTTGTAATTTATGGTTCGTTTGCGTTGCAGGATGCCGAGACCATTGAGAGATTGAACGAATCCGGCGAACTGCGAAGGATACTCAAGCCGTACAAGGTGAGCAAGGATAATTCGATCATCATTTTTCTTTCGCATCGCACATTGTGTGCCATTCTGTACACTTAGATGGACTGGACGATGGGAGCATTATTCGTAAATTGCATGTAATCCTTGGGAAATTATGTTTTAATCGCATTATTTGCGGGGTTGGAGGATAAATTTATCCTGGGGGATTATTAAAAATTAATTTATGGTGCATATGGGACTTCAATTACATGACATGACGATGACAAGCAGAGTTGGTTGAATATTGAATTTGACTTGTTAACTAATAAGCCTCAATGGTAGAATTTGCAAATTAATTATTCAGTTTGCATAAACATTTGCATGCGTTACTATTATCCTGATTCCCTTGAGTATTTACTATGTCATTGTAGTTGACATTGTAGTACATTTTAATGTCTTTCTTGTAGGTCATATTTTCGAAAACCACTTTGGAATTAAAATCAAGGAGTATGCAAAATTAAACAATCAAATTTTATTTTAATTGATCCAATGATTTAGAATTCATTTATAATAACAAATCTTGAATAACATGGACTTCAACTAATTTTGTCCTGTTTACTGAGATTTCTAGATTTTTAGATCAAACAATTCAATTCTATTAAAAATATTTTCTTTGTCTAAGAAATTTTAAATCATCATTGAAAATAATTCAAGATTTTTCTTTTGGACTAAATAAATACCCGAATAAAAATTATCCTTAGACATCTTGTAAATATCTAACTGAATAATTTCCTTTAAAGATCATAAATAAATAAATATATTATCCTTTTGTTTATCCTGATATCAACAAAACAGTAGAAATGTTCTAAATTCTGGTGGCAATTTTCCCAACATGTAAATTTTGTTTATTTATCCTTATTGATTGTTTTATGAAAATTTGCAGAGCATGGACGCATGTACGACATGTCAAATGTGCGGTGGATACAACCTGCTTCCGTGTCCGGTTTGCAATGGCAGCAAGAAATCAGTGCACAGGAATCACTTCACGACGGAATTTGTCGCCCTGAAATGCATGAACTGCGACGAAGTTGGTTTAGTGAAATGCACATCGTGCGCTTTATAGATCGGATTTGGTCACGTCTACGCTTTATATCAACGATACTTACTTATCCTTGAAGAGGACGACAGCAATTTGGAGTCATCCTGCTCATGAACCCCTCGGAAATTCCAACCCCACAACGAATTTTGTATATTTGGAAGTGTGTCATTAAAAGTTAGTGCATTAGAAACGCATTTTGAAATTAGTCTCTGGTAATCAATCGATAGTTTAGAGGATTGTTGTTACGTTATGTAGTCCAATTAGATGCATATCGCATTTCATGGTGCATGCGGCACCTGCCGCCCCCGCATCTCTTCACTCCTTTTTGGCGGAGCACATCTACAATGTAAATGTAAATAATTCAGCGAGTTTAATTAGTAACGACTGTTTATGTTGCTCGTCCTGTTTTAATTTCGTCTATTTACATGGAATTTCGCCGGTTGCCGCATCGGAACGAAATTAGCGCTAAATGTATTCAATGTACTCAAATTCTATTCAAAATGTAAACACAAGCATCATCATTAAAATTTATGCGTTGTGTTTGTAGCGGAAAATTGATTCAATTCTAATATGATTTCTTTTTGATGTATGTCGATAGTTTTGTGCAAACGTTTATTTTACATGAACTGATAAATTATATTGAAATCTATTTTTAATTAGATTCTAGTGTATTATACATACTTAGTTGTATTAAATGTTTTAATCAATAAATTACAGTCTCAATTATTAATCCTTTGTCCTATTTTCTTTTCTTGAAAAAAAAATATGAAGCATTCAAATCATTGAAATTATTTATAGTATCTTTTATCAGGATATTTCAAGAAAATTAACTATTTTGTTTACGAATAGTTTTCAAAATTAAATTTCTGCCGACTGATAATAATTGAAAAGGATATTCTACACATTTTCAGATACCATTATCATATTTCAAAATTATCTTTATAACCTAACGATAGAAACTAAAAAGGTCCAAAACGAACTTTAAAACTAACAGATAGCAAATATAAAAGCCATTCAAAACATTTTCAGATTCCTTTATCTATATTCAGAATTATTTATAACCAACTGATTAAAAGTGAAAAAAATGTTCAAATATCTTTATTTTCAAAAGCAACTTTCCAACCAAGTGTTAGAAAGTAAAATGGACATTATAAAATTTTTCAGATATCTTTACCTGTTATCAAAACCTATTTTTACCTAAATAAGAAAAATAGACATTCCCAAAATCTTCAGATATCTTTATGTTTCTAAAATTGCCTGATAGAAAGAAAAATTACATCCGACTGATAGAAACTAAAAAGGATACTCTAAACACTTTCAGATATCATTATCTGTTATCAAAAGTAACTTCAAAACCTGCTGTTGAAAATTATAATTTTTCACACATCTTTATCGTCTTTCTAGGAAACTTCTTAGAAGTAATTAATAAAAATGTGATAACAATACTCATATTTCCTTCTAGTTAGAAGACTCACGTGGCAATTTCCAATGAGGAGGATAGAAAAGCAGCTTTTTCGCTTTACTACCACCTCTTCAGCCACCTCCTTGATATCATTTATGTCACCAGTTTATATAAAATATGTGGCAGCAAGTGTTGTCTTCGAAACCCTAGATGGATGGAGATAATATTGCATGAATAAATGTATAGACTTTCCCGGCTGGATCAGAGAGCGGATGCGTTTCATGGCGTCTCTTTCGTAACAAGGACGACTCGTCCTCGATGGCTTTTATTTTCGCCCGCATTTTATATTTTTACTTTCGTTGCTCAACCGCTATTATTCGAATTGCGCCCGAAGCGCGTTCGCAAACACGGACCAACCTGAACGAAACCCTCCTGCCTCCAGGACACATGAATAGGGCGCGTACATCGACGGATTATGCGTCGGCCATAAACACATCCTTCAAGCGGAGAGAACAAACGGCAGCGAGAAATAATGAGCACACGCTGAAATCAAAATTTGTTTCGGAAATGCTTCACGTCCTTGAAACTTTCCCTCTTATCCTCCCTCTCTCCCGTATTGAACTTTCCAAGGACGATTTCATCACCGCCACCCATGAAAATCACTACTACAATTTTTTTTAGCGGTGGGAAAAATGCAGTGCGTGATGATGGTTCGTCCGGTGCATGCATCCCGCAGGATAACAGCGTGTGCACCCGGCTGCGGCGGCGGCGTCTGGAAGTGTGCGAGCGTGTTGCGAATCCGGGATCCTACCTTGCGTGGACTACCCTTAACCTAGACCTGACATTGGCGCCGTCCAATCAGGTTCTAGGTCGGCGCTGACGTCACGGGGGTGCGTACACACCGCCGCCAGCCGCCTCCAGCCGCCAAGTTCAGGACGGCGTCCCCCGGCAGCAGGCAACCAAACCGCCGAAACCTTCTCGTTCGTTCGGTCGGGCACGGCTTCATAAACCCTCCGATCTTTCGCACGGCGAGCACTCATGTCGCAGCAATCATGGGCATTGTGCGCCCCTTGAGCGACACCGACTCCTCCAACGTCAGTGCCGAAGACGTCGCGTTCACTGGACTTGTTAACAAACTATCAACAGGTAAGCGAAAACGAATTTTCGATTTCATTTTCCTCCCCTTTTCCAAAAAAGTTTTACATCCGCACTTTTTCAATTTTTGGCGCGACTTTATTTTCAAATCATTCGATAAACGAACGAAATGACGCATGAGTGAAATTAAAGTTGACGAAACACTTCTTTGGATGCCTCCAAGGACCTCTTCGAGTTCTTGGATGTCCGGAAATAATTAAACTCCCGCATTATTGAATACGACGCGAACCGGGAAAGTTATAATTAAGATATCAAACTTTTTCATTTTTATAAATCCCCTAGATCAGAACTTCCAACACTAGATTTCTTCATTTTTTATCCTAGATAACATTTAATTTCAATTAAATTTCAAAACTTTAAAAATTAACTCATTTTTTGTCATTTATCCTTTTTGTTATATATTTTCAAAACAAAACATATTTAACTTTAAAAATTAATTTTAAAAATTAACTCAATCGTCAATTTAATACAATATCTTTATTATCCTTTTTGTAACCCATTTGAACAATGAACAATGATTTCACTTTCAATTTTATTTCCGACCTCATACAATAATTTTCTTCTTTCTGGAGTCCTACATGAAAAATGTTTCGACACCGGAAATGATCCTTGCGGTAGTTTTGCATTGCATATCCTTGAAAAGCTCACTCATTGAACCTGTTGCATTAAAATGAGCCTAAGCAACAGTTGGATTTTCTCGCATTTCGCACGCCAAGGTCAGACGCATTGATTTTGTGCGTTTGTGCAAACGTGCGGCCTGCAGGACGCTCGCAAGGCTCGGCAGGATAACACGCCGAACAGGATAACGTTGTGCAGCCAGGTCGCGACTTTCGCCCCGTTGAACACACAAAGCAATGCACTCTCGCGCTGTGTGTGCACGCATTGTTTGCGCTTCTTTGTCGCACGTCCGCCGCCCCCGAACGCCGCCATTGCCGCCGCCATTTGAAACGCGCCACACGGCTGCGGTTGCATCGACACGCTCAAGGATTTCCTCGTAAATTGGCTTGCATAATGTAAACAATGTCAATACGCATCTCAAGTGGCAGGATCGCGGATGACGGCGAACGATTCGAGGTTGTTCGATAAAATGGTTGTTTCTTGGAATAGGGTTGTTGACAGGTTGCATTGCGTTTGATGTTTTTGATCCTGACGGTTAACAGGAAATGAATGCGCTTTGCTTTGGGAATTCGGAATGAATGTTTGGAATTTTGCACATTCGCTTTCGAATATGGTGAAAATAATATTTATTTATATTTGCATAGTTTGTAGGAAAATATTTCTGCATACTAAATAAACGATTTTATTTAATTTTCGTAGTTTGGTAGTCACGAATATTTCAATAGCGACATTTTATTGAGTTTATTAAAAAAATATTGGAAAATATTCGGTTTATTTAAATCAAGTTTGCTGAAACACATTTAAAACAACAAAATTTGGATGCTAAAGTTTTTTATGTTTATATTTTCTTTTTTTTTTTCGAAGGATAATTGATATTATGTTAAGCCAACATTTAATTTCACACAAATTATCCTAAAATTTCAAAGTCATCATCTTCAAGATACTGATATAAATTTAAAGATATCTTATCAAATAAGAAGTTAATTATAATAAAGTAATTATTTTATCAAAACAAAAAAGGATATTTACTATTTTTTTAAATTCTTTAGATAATTGTAAATATTTAATGAAATATAATGGAAAACTAAATTATTTTTATTTTTATCAACAGTAATCTTACGTTACATTACATAATACAGTTCAAAAAATAATAAACAATTTATGAGGTGTTATTTAACTACTATTATATGCATGAAAGAAGAAAGGTAAAATTTTCTTATTGTTTTAAACCATTAATTTTATGCATTAATAATCTAAGATACTTTCAATGTATGTAAATATGAGAAATCCTGTCAAAGGATCATTGAATTGAGTGAATTCAATCATTTATATGTTTAAAACTGTTAAACTTATTTGTTTCATTGTGAACAAAGGAAACTAAAGTAGTAATTTAATTGGGAAAATTTGAAATATTATTTATTCAATTCGTAAGATTAACGAAAGAAGTCAAATCTACCCGATATTATAAAAAAACAATGTCCGATTTTTCAATTTCAAAAGTAATATGCGAGAAAATAAAGTATCTATTTCATTATGAAAATTAAAGCAATTCTTATAACAAATTTAATGTTGAATACCATATTATGAAAATAGAACTCTTTAACTTTCGAAATTTTCAAGAACGTTAGTTTCGAAGATATTCAATTTTGTTTGAAACCGTTTCTAACCTTGAATTACTAATTTCCTAATGAATATTTTCAAAATCTAAATAGACAGATCGAAAGCTAAAAAAGTGACCTTTCATTTGCTTTTTTAATCATTAAAATCGGCCCAGTAGTTTTCGAGTTATGATCAAAAGAATGCCTTATGGAAATTTACATGGGGATTTAAAACGGAAACATACCCTCGAAAATCCATGATGGCAGCTCCCATTTGATTTACATTGGTGTTGTTAAGGTTAAATTGCACTTCCTTAGCAACGGTTGGTCGATTCAGTTTAGTCTTTACGTTTTATTTAATATCTCGAGAACGGCTCGACCGATTTTCTCCAGATTTGGTACATAGACTAACAGATAGCCGTAGTTTCAGATTTTGGCGGCGGCAAGTCCGAAAAATTGTTGGGGGCGGCTAAAAATCGCAGGCAAAGTGGAAAAATAGCCGAAATTGCTAGATCCGTTCGATTAATTTTCACCAAATTTTGAATATGCGATTGTATCTTGACGAAGATAGTGGAGCGGGGGCGGCAGATAGAAAAGTCTCCGGGGGCGGCAAATAAACACGGTTGAATATGTCAATATACTTTTGTGAATATCTCAAAAACGGCTGGTCCGATTTCTTTCAAATTTTCAGCATTTGTTTATTATGTAACTATCAATAAATATCCAGATTTTTGAGGCATTCTGTCGGTTTGTTTATAAATTATTAATTGTTATAATTAAAATAGGGTATATAACAAAGTTTGTGGCAGATTTTCTCCGAAACGACTCGAGCAATTTTTGCCAAACTTGATACATGGCTTGTCTATGGTAGGAAAATGAAAATAATGCATAACATTTTGAGGATGCCATTAAAAAAAATGAAAAAATTCGAAGTCTTAAGTGACTGGTAACATTAGATCTCAAAAGGAAATAGACACTAATGGAAAAATACCTCAGCAAGCTTGGAACGAACGTTGGGCGCGGAAAATAACTTAGAATGATTACATCTTTGAAATATTTACTCTCATGTGACCATCAGCCGCCGATAAATTTCTTCGGCCGGCAACCGATAGCGCCGGCACACAATGTTTAATTTGCTAAATGGAAACCAAGCGCGCTTCATTCTTCCGCCGAGGTGGCAGCTTGCATGTCATATCCGGGCGAGTGCGGCACGTGAATTCAAGTAAATCACGTTGTGCATCGAGCCCATAGAATGCAAGACAACAACGATGACGACGATGAAAACAACGCTCGTTTATCCGGCTGATGTTCTTTGCATTTTTACTGCACACGCAAATCGCACACGTTGTCCGCCTCTCCTGCGCTGACACCAAAGACAATACGTGCAGCTTGCTGGGCACGTGTAATCGGCACGCACATTGACCAACACGTGAACAACACTGCCAACAGGAGCAGCAGGAGCAGCGGGAGCAAGAGCTTCCTATCATTAAAGACGCGTCCGCTTACTTCTATCTTATTCGCGTCCGGATCTCATTTGCATACAGCCCTTCTGACAGCGACTAATTGACAGGTGATGATGAGGGGGCGGTTGTTGGCAGGTGTGGGCGAACACTTTAGTGACGGTAATTGGCCTCTAGTCAATTTGCAATTTCATTCATTAATTTTAATTATCGGCGAGGCAGATTTGACAAACTTATTGAATGGTTATGGAGATGCTCATTAGGCTATTATGAAAGAGATGAGAGTATCCAATTCAATGAAGTTCATTTCTTTTAATAGCAAAGACATTTTCAGAAAATGTCAAGAATTATGACTCCTATCGATTGATTAATTTACAAGATAGATATGAATGATATTCAACAGAGTCATCAAATTCAGTCAACTGTATTTCATTTAATAATAGCAAAAACATCTTCAGATAATATCCAAAAAATTGACTCCTGTCAATTAATCAAATTATAAGTAAATAGATATCAAATGGTTATCTACTCTTTAAGAATGTTCAATTAAAAGAAGATCTTTTTGTAATAGAAAAATTACCTACAGGAAATGTCGAGAATTTGACTTCTATCAGTTGATTAATTAAAGGATAAAGAAATTATAAGAAGACTGAAGCAGATCAATAGTCAATAGTCATAAAGTTTTTCAACAGATTCAAAAAATTTTTTGATATTTCTTTTAATGGTAGGAACAACAACTGCAGAAATGTCAATAATATTATAAAATGGTTATCCAACAAAATAATGGACTTATTGAAGATCCAATTTAATATCATTCATTTCTTTTATTACTATGCAAATCTTAATGAAATATCAAGAAAGTTGATCCTTATTACGTGAATCCTTGGAGGTAAATAAATTACAACTCAATCGAACCAAAGTTATCAAACAGTTATCGAACAGTATGAGGTAATCTCGACCTTGCAACTTGCATCCATTTTTAGCTAATCCCTCGATATAAAAAACTTCCTTCAAGGAGCTTTTCCTCCAGCCTATTATCCCACCAAGCTAAAAATACGCCAGGACTTTTAAGACTTGTTTACCTCCGCGCAACTTTTCAGCAAGCACCCATTATCCTTGTACTCCATTGTGACGTCATCTTCCCGGGAATGCAACCATCCAGCATGGTGCATTCCTGGAGCGCACCAGCTCTCTAATTAATTCCCGCTTCTCTTTCATCCGCAGTCAATTGGGACACGACGATCCTGATAAATTTGGTCATCATTGCCATCGTCTTAGTAATGGCAATGGTGTTGTTCGCCACGGTGACTTATCAGTGCGCAGCGACTTGGAGATGGATCAAGGACAGGACGTGCGGCGATTATTCCGAAGGGGATGGCTCCTTGTCCACGCAACCAGCCATCCGCATCAGCCACTCCTTGCCGGATATGCAATCGGAGCAGCTCCAGGAAGAGTACGTGCA
>JARJDZ010007453.1:0-24741 GCA_030264555.1 Aleochara sp. GC000083
CTCCGTCAACGTTTACTACCTTATATATTTTGGACGAAGCTCCTTTCTTCACTAATAGCTCGTTATTTACGTCCAAGTTTGGAAGTTTCTAACTTGATGTCTTTATGTTTTCCACTTACTAAAAATTTTTAGTAAAAGCAGGAAGGATGTTTGGATCAGTGAAGAAAATGTGAATAACTTCAAGTTCGAAAAGAAATAATTCATGCTTCAATAGTTCTGATTACTAATATCTACAAAAAGTTTTGGTAAGAAAATTATTTCTTCGAATTAAATTTCTCCTTTCTCTTGGATAAAAGTTATACATTTTTCGGGATCATTTTTTATAATGATATCAGTGGCCACAATTCTTAGGATACTAAAAATTGAAAGCGTTCTCACGTCAGTTCATCAGGTACGGTTCTGTTATTGGTCCTAATTTTTATTTCATGCCTCTTTTCAACTTCAATAACGTTTGCTTGTTGAGTTGCTAAACGATTACCCTCTTGCTTTCACTGGCTTTTACCCGAAATAAATCCACCCAAAATGTTTAATGTTCCCTTTTTCCGTGGGACTTCACTCTTCAGAAAAAGGTAAAGCCACAAGTCGAGACTCGTTAGCGTCCCGTCCAAAAAACTTATTGCGACCTGAATCTACCAAGTGTCTGGTTACCCAAAACAAGAAATACTACATTTCATATACACATGAGCAAAAGGCTGCATTGTAACAATTAAAATGTGGTTCGTTGCTCTTTCGTGGCCATCATTTCAGCGCTGTCTCAAGAGAGACAATTTCGAGGATAACTCTAATGCAAGTCAAGCAAAAGTCCTTTACGCCTCGGTACTTTGTTCCCTCGGGTTTCACAGTACACGAAGTCGTTGTTTCACGACAATGAGCATGTTCAGTTGGCTTTATTGAACGTCGACTCTTGGAACCGATGCTAATACCCAACGTATTTGGTCTCTAAATAGACAAATAAAGGCTCACCGATACCAAACGATGTTATCGCTTCTTGTCACGTAAATGACATGTGGAATTATCTTGGGGGTGACTGTATCATAGCAGTCCGGATGTGCGATGCAAGAACGAGCAAGGCGAAAAAATTCGGAGTCAGGCAAATAAAGAGGAACTGCAAAAATTCCCCATTGAGTTCATTATTGTGCAATTTAATGCTTCACCGGCAATTTCTACAGCTTAAATAAATACACGAATGCTTCGAAGTGCAAAATTTCGTTTACACCCATCCGAGGAAAATTAATCGTGTGCCATCTGCAAAAAAGACCATCGAGCTAACGCGAATATTAAACTAATAACATTTAATGGAGTGGAATATTGCTTCCAAATATCATCCAGTAAGTGTAACAAGGACAATTTTTCCACAGTACGTGCTAATAAACACTAATCGAACAAGTTGCAAGTGAACATATACACGAGTTCATATACACTCATAAGATGCTCTCAATGTTAACAAAATACGAAGCTCAAGAGTTTTGCTCGTCAGGATAATTGCCAATTATATTAAGTTTGTTGCTCGATATCCATCCAATACCACTTTCTTTATTGGATGAAGAGTACATTTATTTGTGGAATATTTAATTTGATATCTACTTATTGAAAAAGTTTAGTTGATCTGGTTGTTGATATAAAATTAAGAGCCATTACTAACTTTTTTGCAATGGAAAACAACAATTTTGTTAATGACTCTGTTTGAAAGCATGGGATGCAATGTGATTTCATTTCCGAAAAGAACTAACTCAGTAAAACGTTGGATAATTCGCATCATCAACTCTCACTGTTCGACATTCGTTGCAATTCGAGTCTTCTTTGGATTGGTAGGCAGAGTCCATCGATGTACGCATGAAAATTTACACGATTTTGCAGTTAAATGGACAGCTCTATTTTACATGCTGTTGCATTTGGATGACCTAATTGTTTGTGTACTTTGCTAACTAAAATATTGATTTAACTTATTATCCAATGCGTTTAGTACTGCACCAAGATTCCATTCCATCCTGAATGTCTACGATTGAATTTGCGCATTGTCTCTTGCTGTCATAATATTTATGCAATTTATGTTAACTGAGAATTTCACATTCAATAGTGTTGATGAAATATTATAACTTTTCAGTTGGATTATCATTTGAAATATTACAAAAAATATTGTTAGGTAGATTTATTTGATATGTGAAAAGATAATTCAGTTCATTGATCTATTGATGAAATTGTGTCAGGTGATAACCAGGTGCTAATTAATTCAGGGATTTTATGATAATGTGAGATAATAAGTAAATATACAAGAAATGATGTTCAAAAACGAAGCAATCAAAACATTGTCATTAATATTTTTGGAAATTTGCAATTTATAATTTTTCTATATAATAAATATGTTTTTGAATGAATTTCCATATGGGATAAATTATCGTGATTTATTCAATATCTAATCACTGGTTATCTGGTTTATAGGTGTTTGACTACTCTAGTTTATAGATAAATATAGAGGCAATATGTTTACTATCAGCTAATTAGTCGCTAAAATATTGTTTTGTTTTACAAATGGTTGAGTTCAACGGAGAACGCTAGACTACGAAAATCCCCACGTAGAATAAACAAAATTAGTCAAACATCATAAAACAAAGCTTTCCAAAATTCAATTGAAATTTACGTAAATTATTTACGAAGCAAAATACCCTTTCTATTTAATATATAATAATTTATAGTTATTACTTACTTTTATCCTGGGACTAAAATATGTTTTAATTTTTTTCTATCGTTCCATATATTCACATAATCATTAACATACCATTTATTTCTTATTAAGTGCAGAAACATAAAATATTTAATATTTAAATAAATATACATCGACGTTCATTGGTAATAACCATGTAAACAGCTCGAATAAACATTTTATAACAGTCGTACAATAATTTTGCGTGTGAACTCCATCTATTTTCCATCCTGCATTTTCCCATAAATTATGCATGCTGTTATAAAATAGTAGCAGGGTTGATTGTACTGTACTGCTGCATTATTGCACTATCGTTACACTTCTTCACCCTTTATTCCTACAATGGATGTATACCATCTTCCATAATTGTCTTCATAGGAAGTACAATTTTCTAAAATTTTTAGATTAAGTTTTAAGTTGTAAGTTTTAGGTGATATAGCTACAATAGAAATTGCTAACGTATAGGCATATTTAAAATTGGGCATCAACATTTTGATTTTAGTTTATAGGACTAAAGATTCAATGGAAAATTGTACTTTAGCTAGAGTAGATAGAAGTAACACAATTAATCGATTCGATCGTTAAACTTTCATGACGTGCGACGATGCAGTAGTTCATCGAATGTGTTTAGATTACTTCGGAAATTTACTGGACAGCAATTTTCTTTGCATTAAAATTGACGTTTTCATAACTTTCTATATCGAATTTGAAACACGGAAAATGTTAACATAACAATCAAGATTCTTAATTAATGTTATTTTATTTCTTTAATCAACATGCTCCAGCTTTCTTTAAAAAATGGAACTTCAGAGCGAATTTATTTTTTTAGTTTCATTAAAAATGTGTACTTACAATTAGTGGTTGAGGAAATGGACTTTTAACTAGAGTTAATAATGGACGTGTGGACATTGCAAAGTTGACTGATGCATTTTCCCATGGTCTAGAGACTCTGGAGAGTTGCAATTCAATCTCTTTCCGATACATGTTGCAAAAACATTAAGCAAATATTTGATGAAACTTGTTGTGAGTGGACTGTGGCTTCAAAATTGCTTCCATTATTGAACTATTGCACTTTAAATATAAGGTTTCTTTCCAAATGCAATAGGTCCACTTGAACCACAAGAATTTACATCAGATACATCATTATTTAAAATCTCTATGCTAACAAGCCTGATCGATATTTCACTAGTATTTTACATTTGATCCTGTTGGATTGATTGCTATTGGTGAGTTGACAGGAAATTCAATTTAAGATTCACTGGAAATGTTTATCACACCTTCATGAAACTTGGTTTACAAACATCCTGGAATCTTACAACCAAAAAATTTACTTAATAAGATTTATTTTATCTCCAGAATATTGCTATTATGAATTATGAGAAAACTTTTATCCTGCAAACAATAAATAAAATGCAGGCAGGCATAATGAAAAGGATTCTGCATAAAATTTTACTATGCCATTCAAAGAAATCGAGGTTACGTTCTTCGTAAATTTACAAAGGAAAATTACAAGACTGCTTTCATATGAGAATTATTAATATTTCTTCACATTTCAAGTGAATTGCACAAAAGACATGATTTCTTTATGGATAACCCACATTGCTCCTAGGACTTCAAGATTCGTTCTAATTATGAATTTAGTTACAAAATAATAAATCAACGTTGAAATGATTTACCTGAAAGTAAATCTTGGAAAAGTTAAGATAAAAGAAGAAAAATTACGGTGTGAAACACGAACATGTAGAAACGTACTCCTTGGTTACTCTTTCATGTGCACAACACAATTCACTTTTGCCACAAACAATCACATTTCAAGCTGTAAGCAGGTTAGAAAGAACACTTGCTTTGGCCTGAAGTGTAGATATATCGCGAGGTTTGGTATAAGAATGCATGCTTTCAAATGAATGCAAGCTGGGGAAAAATGAATGTAAATGCGAATGCAAATGCAGCAAAGGTTAGTCCTGAGAAATGAATAAATATAAAAGGTAAAACCGAGAATAGAAGGGTGGCCGCATGCATATATCAAGCTTGTGGAAAGCTGAAGAAAGTCTTTGTTTCATGCGGGTCACTAAGAACCACCATGCATCATGAGATCGAGGTTTGCATGATTCTATTTTTTAGTATTTCCCGCATTAATAGTTTTGTTTATCTTTTCAAATTTATTCAAACTAGATGGGGAGATATGATCCACCAGGAAAATGAAAGTTGAGAATTTTTGGTAGTAGGAAACTTTAAAGGTAAAATTAAGGCAACAGATTCTGGAAACAGTTTCTAACCTTGATTGTGGATTAAATTAGTTAGTGAATCAAGTGAACAAAGTTCAGTTCGGCCAACAGCCGGTAACAAGAGTTTACTGCTTGTTATTGTCCTGAAAGTTTGGTAAATCGATCAAAATGAATATTGGAATATAATACATAAATTGGGTACTTAGATAATTTTCAAGAAAGCATCATAATTTTGAAGTGTTTTACTTTAAAACATGAATCAATATAAAATATTTTTGATTTTGATGTACATATTCATGTCTTTTTCAGTCTTTATTTGAGACATAAGAAAAAAGTTCTGAAGGATGATTAGGCCACAGATTCGGTAGTTTTTTTAATGGATACTAGAAATAGTTATATAAACTTAGTAAACTTCACTTAAACCAGAAAAGGATCAATCCTTCGTCACTATAGATGACTTTGAATCTTAGACCTTGAAATAGACCCTAAAATCTCATTGCACTTACTTTATTCTGAAAGTAAATCATACCTGAAATGGAGTAAGCTTTAGAACTCCTGAAATGATTGTACAAATAGCAGATTCCTTCAGCAGCAGACATCAAAAAGGACTCACAGAGTTTAGTAGTACAGTGGAACATCTATGAACAAATCAAACGTAGCTAACAATTCCAAACTTCAAGGAATGAGCACATCCATTAAAATGATTGATATCAACTGACAGGATAATTTTTGAAATATACCATCCCATAATTACGATACCTATAATTCTAATTATTTCAAATGGAATTATTGGTAAGAATTGTTGAATATTAGTTAGCAGCTTTGTACATTTTCTTTTGAAATTCTTACAACTAGAGTTGGCCTAAGAAAATATGTCAGGATAGAAACGACCACAAGTACTCCCACACTGGCTATAAAGCTGAAGGTGTCACGAAGTGGCGGTACGAGTCAACCCAGCGAACAACCAGGATGCGGCAACAACCTAACAGTACACAGGGTGCAATGCAACCTGGGGCACACATAACAAAACACCAACACGACGAGGTGTAAAAAGCAAACCGGAACAGAAAGGAGCCGAAGACTGCGTCGAACCAACAACACTGCTGGTGGTTGTTGCAGGTACACACAACAAGCAAGGACCAAGCAGATCCTTGCCCTCTTCAGCAATCGATAACAACGGCCATCCGAAATGGCGTTCGTGCCGTTCGTTGTCGGTTGTAGTNGAACCAACAACACCGCTGGTGGTTGTTGCAGGTACACACAACAAGCAAGGACCAAGCAGATCCTTGCCCTCTTCAGCAATCGATAACAACGGCCATCCGAAATGGCGTTCGTGCCGTTCTTTGTCGGTTGTAGTTTACTTTTATCGAAACGCTTCCAGCAGGCGCTACTGTTTTCCGGCGACGTATTGTTGCACATCGCACTTGCGACTTTCATTTTCTCTTTTCTAATTTTCCCCTCGTCAGCATAATAAAATAAAGTCGATTGAAGCAATCGTGAGTGCAATTCAACCTGATGACAATTTCATACATACGGATTTTTGTCGAATGATAATTGTATTCTTTGAGTATTTTGTTATAATTTTTGATAAGGCGTTCTTGTGATTTTGTTATTGGCTCTTATAGTAAATTGATACTATTTTAACATGACTTTTGAATTGTACTTTATATTTGTTGAATTTCAGTTAAACATGACTAATTTAAATTGCCTTTTTTCCAATTGAAATTTTAGGCAGTGCCTTCGAAAATGATATCTAATATTCTATGTAATAATGATTACTTAAGCTCTCGGTTCTGCATCTCTATAATCAGTAAGTTATCGAGATAATGTAATTGGAAAATCTATAATTTATTCACCTTCATAATTTATTTGAATGTGTGCTGTAACTTTCATACTTTGACGTTGTTAACATTAATAACTAATCTTATGTTTCATTATTAATTGTAGTATATGAAATCCCCCAAACTCAATGATTACATATTATAGTTTTATAACTAATTAGAAGAGAATCAATACCGAGCAACATGGAGTCTAAATAGGAACCACATTGTAAATACTGTTACAATTTAATTAGAACTAAATTAATAGTAATTTGAATAGTTTTGTGGTTAGTACTACTCACTATTTTATTCCCTCCAAAGTTTCAACAACCAACAGGAATCTCCCTTTAACAATTGCTGGTACTAATCGTTAAACTAACGCAATTTTCTTCTTGTTGAAACTTCGAAATTCATAAATATTTAATTCTTCAATCTTATCAAATGTCTCTTTTTAAACTACCATGTTTTAACATTAAAGTCATGTAAATAATGGACGCCCATCATTTATACGTTATTTCGCGGAAATCGTTGCTCGGCATACATGCTAATTGCTTAAATGTGCGCTTGAATAAATACATACTTTATTTGCACAACCAACGATGAAATCATAAAACCGCCAAACACCGTTCACTCGAATCTGAAAACACATTCGAGCTGCTCTTTGATGCGTTTCGATTCATTAAATAAATTGCTTTATAGACTGCTAATTGCCTACAAGTCATTCATTTCGCAATTTCCTAATTGACATTCAAATTGCGAATTATTAATCGGCGAATTTTCCGAATTGTTTTAACTCTCACCAATCGACATGTTGAGCTTTCGAAAAAATACAAGTGTGTGTGTCCAAGTGCAATCAAATTTAATGGATTCAGAGAGCGTGATTAATTGAAATCTGATAGTGGCATCACTCAATTCAATTCAATATGTGATGATGGAATCTGGCCACGTAGCAAATTAAAGTGATTAATTAAATTGTTTTCAAATTGCTTCAAATATACTTCACTATATCATTGAGGTCCTTGATTTAGGACATAATCAAAAAGTGTAAAAAAACTTTTCGAGTTACCAACTCTTTTTTTCATTTTTTCTTCGAACGCATTTTTAGAAAGGGCTCATCAAGATCTACAATTTTATTGTAACTTTGATTCAATTGCTCCAACCGTTTGAAAGTTATCAGTAAGAATAATGTTTGTATTACTTCCATAAGAACTTATTGATTTTCACCAGCATGATAACTTACAACTTCTGTAGAATCAAATTACATTTGTTTGAGGTACGATACAAAATGAAATTCGCTACAATAATATTCTAAACCAAAGGACGTGCGCGGAAAATTATTGTGTGCATATTGTAAAGTGCATGTTATATTTTGAATTAGACGATAAGACTGAGTGCGTGAGTGTACGCTACCAGCCGGGATCTACCGAGGAAAATAGGGACTCAAATCTATTGGATGGTTGCTGTTTAATTAAGTGAACATAACTCAGAAATACACTCTGCTCAATAACGTATCGGAAATTCTGGTATAACGCTTGTTCAATCCACTTTATGGCATTGCAAATTCAATTCGCAATATTGGAACGAATTTAGCAACCAGCCTACAGAAAACGATGTATATTATGATGTAAGCTTTTAAGGGATGAACATTATGGAACAACGTGTATATGAAAGAAGCATTGTGTGGGGAAACATGTATTCACAAGGAAATAATGCCGAAAGTATCTGACTACAAGCTGATTATTAATATGAGGACAGAAGATGGAACTTGCTGACGAGAGCCACGTTAATCGATATATTAATCGATTACTCACTGGGAACAAATCCGTTGGATGGTGCGGATTATGTCTGGATATAAGAAGTTAAGATCTTTGTGCTAGTTAATCCTATTAATCTGACGCTCAAATCCTTGCTCGGGCAATTATATAATTAACGCATCTCTTTGAGATTATCTCCAGGAATTAATTATTTCGTTATGATGTTGTTGCAAGTTTATTAATTAATTTTGTTTTTGCAGAACTATTGAGTTGAAATTATCGTTGCGCAAATGAAGTCGTGTTAAATTAACGATTCGAAAGGAATTCGTTTCATTGGAGATATTGAAATGAAGTCAAGTATGCATCTGATAATTTTTCATTACAGGGAACATTTATCCTTTGTCGGGACGATTCAAGGGAAACGGATGTTCAGCGCACAGTTTCCCAGATAAAATCTTTTCAATCAAAGCGTATATGCCTGGGTATTGTAACAAAACGCAACACGTCAAATAGTAATATAGACGTACAATGTTGGTCGTTTCAATTCGTTTTTTATTTCGTTTCCATACGTTCAATTGACGTACAGTCTGGTATTGTCTTCATGATCATAGTATTCGTAGTTGAATTGGACAAAAGGTTCAAATACAATTTCTTTTGGAATGTAATCAAATTGCTATTTGTTATGAACAATACGATTTTGTTGAATAAGAAATATATCAGGTGGCCACAATATTTCAAAAAAAAAAATTAAAACACTTCAATGTTTGTTGAGATAGTTATGAATTTTTCATTAAAAATTATTATAGCTTCCACTCAGAATATTAAATTATCACCGGGGAAAATTGATGTTGTTGTCGATATTACATCTTATGCAATTATTAAAGCAGAATCATTTGGAAAATTCCATTTTAACTTAATTGAACCAAGTATGAACAAAGTTCTAACAATTTAAATGATTGATTAAAGAGTCTGTTTGAGATATGCTTTAATTGAATAATGAAATAATAGTTTAGGTACAAACATAACAATTTTAAACTGCAAGAAAGAAGATTGCTGTTTGATGGATTATAATTATTTTATATCCATTCTTTGCGCTTTAAGCCTTTAATTGAATTCCACAATTTCTATTGTAGTTGATTATAAGCAAAGGAATGTAATTACAGTTAAAAGTTTCTTTTGTTTTATTCAACAAAATGCATATTTCATCATTTCTGTTTGTAATTTTACCATTATTCTCTTGTAATGTCCGGGCTTCTATTAAATATTTCAAACTTGGAATAATTCAGCCTTTTTATAATATCTGATATTTTTTTCCTGATGGAAAACCCTGATTAAGTTTCTGTGAGGATGCTCAACCAAAAAGGGAAAATTCAAAAGGTTAAATACAAGACGTTTTGGAAGAATAAGCAAATGAACTAGCAAAAGTTAATTTACAGTTCATCAAAATTCGAGGTGTTTGGTGATATCACGAAACCAACAAACGCATACTGATATCGAATCGAATTTCGATTCGCAGGAATATTGGCACTCTGGCGAACACTTGCAAGTGCAATGTACGGTAAAGGGCAACCCCTTCAGTTGGTAAATCATGAACGAGGGGGAATTCTGTTATCTGTCCTGGAAGCCGATACGCGCGAACTGGGTGTATAAAGTCGATGACGTTCGTTCGTCCTTCCCGTTTGAGGTACTCGCTGCTGGTGAATTGAACTTGAAGGCAGGCGAAACGAACGATGAACGTGCTCTTTAACGTTCCTGCTGTGGGTGAGGGCAACCTCTCGTTGGGCGAAAACGAAATTAACGTGCGCCCCGCTTTCGATGTGTATGTACATTACAAGAACCGCGTGCACCAAATTGGATGGGCGCGCATTAAAGTACCATTCGACTACACTTACTACAGAGTGTTCGACCAGTGGGTTCCTCATGGCGAAAAAGCTCGAATTTGCGTAATTACGCTCGGAGGCCCAAATGTCAATGGTAATATTCGAACGACACATAGAACCCGATTACGGGGTTTGCTACTGCGTTGTCGAATCAGTTTACGTGGGTGTTTAAATGAACCATTTTGGGTTTGCTGGGTCAAATTGTTTCCTGTTTGGTTTCTAATGACGGTGAGAATTGATGCGAAAAAGCTGCTGCCAATTCGAGTGCCGTCTGAAGTTCGAGTCGTAGGGTTCTTGTAAATGCAGTCAACTTTTATGATTCAAGTGTAGGAATCTGCAGGATTCGAGTGAGTGTGCAATTCGTTTATGGTAATGGCTTTGTAACCAACAACCAATGTGATAGCAAGAAAATTTCTGAAATCAAGTCTGATAATTCAAATTGGAATTTTGCAATTTCTCTAACTTTTATTACTTTTGCAATAAGTAGTAAATATTACAATATTTTCCATTTAAATTTCATTTCTACTTACTTCCTTATATTTTAACATTTCAACTTGATTATTTTTGCCATTTCCCAACCCTGACACCGTTTTAATGACTTTTTGGGCCTTTATTGCTTTCATTTTGTCCTGTTTTCCCCCGGTTCTTTGTACCTTTCAGTCAACTCAACTCTTAATTTATATTCTCAATAGATCACTGTCGAAGGCCTCGTGGACATGTAACTGTTAATAAGTTCATTCCGACAGATAAAAGATAAAAGCCATCAATGTAATATTGAACAGGACAAAGAACTTTTCAATCAACTAATCGAGTCTTTGAAGTAAAAATTTCAATGATACAAGCGAAAAATAAATATTTGATATTTACATACAATTAAACTTTTTCAAATTAAATGTTGAACTTTCAAGTATATTGTTTGTCTACATATAAAATATAGGAACTTCAAAGTGTCCTTTCAAAATCATTCAGTATTTCTAGAATATACATTATTTAAGATCCAATCCAAAAGTGGTTTTGGTACCTGATCAGTACGTGTGCACAAACCTAAGTGAACTAATTCCATTTTGACGCCATTCCAGTTGGTTTGTTCCTCCTAATAGCGTGGGATAGAAACCAGAGAAACCACAACAATCCACATTATATCACCAGCACACCTGTTTCTTGCAACGTCTTGTTGCGTTTACCTGCTCCACAATCGGTTATGCCAGTTTAATTCATATTAATTAACGCTTCACAGCTTTTGGTAACGAGCCTTGACAATATAATTATCACAGGTTAATGTGGACTATGCTGCAAGGCTAAATTAACAAACTGGGAGTGGAAAATTGTGCAATATGCAATTTTTGAAACCATCAATTTAGAGGTATTATTACCACTCGAATTGTCTGAAATAATATTCATACTTTTCAATGTGCGGAAATGGCATTAATGTTGTAACATGTTGTCTAAATAAACAAACGCAACATGACGCACTAAGCGAAATTGAATTCAAATTTGGCCACAGGGTTTGTTATGTTAGCGTATAAATAGCTTGAATATTGAGAAATCGGTTCAAATCGTAATTCTCGAACAAACTTTATGAGTCTAAATCAACAATTTCTTTATATGTCTGGTAATCAATTCACTTATTCACCGATAATTCACAAGGAAGAATTCAGTATTTATTGAAAAAAAATTTAATTTTAAATCATTAAAATTTCGGAGTTAAGAAGTTAAGAAAAACGAAACAACGAAAATGGGCAATGAAAATAAACTATTTCTTGATTGTTGGAAAGCAGCATGCGAATATTTTAGCATGTTATATTTTTAATAGCAGAAATTGCATCGCACTACCCGTCAAATCCAATATGAACGCAAATGGCACAATGATGTAAATTGCATCGTTCCAGAATGTTCGTTCGTTTGCATGCATTTTCATTTGACAATAACAGAAGTTTAATAAAGATGGAACATTGATGGCCAACCTATACGTTCCATATTTATGCGTTCGTTCATGGGAACAATCATTACAATTATTGGGCCATTATGTAGTAAAATGAATATGAGTAGCACCTATTCTCTATTTTATGTTAGGCATGAAATAACCATATTACATATTAATGTGTGAATTTGATATCAACTTTGTTTAAACAAGCTTAAAATTGAAAATTTTCCAACGAACAAGTGTTACAGCAATAAATAATGTTTTACTAGTACGATTACATGGAATTACAAACGAATAATTTTGTTAGTATTGGATTAATTATAGAGTGTAAAATCATGAGAACATGCAAAATGAAACATGATCAAAACAAGAGGAAAAATGAGTTTGAAGACATTATTAATTGTTCTAATTATGATCAGATACAAGTTGCACGCAATATCTATTTCCACATTGTTTTCTGATGATCGCTTCCTGTTATCCTTCCTGTAATGTAATATTTCCTGGTTTCTCTGCTTTATGTACAGCCCAATAATATCTGAAGAGCCTCATTGTTAAGGAAATCTGGGTTAAGATTTAAGGTTTACGAAGTAGGCTGGTTTCTAATTCAGTGGTGATAATTAATTTCCACGGAAAATGTCTCGCTTCTATAAGAGGCTTTTCAATTTTCCGGATATCCACATTGTGAAATAACAAAGGGGTATTGTGAGTGATATTCAATTTGTGTTATTTTATCCTTTCAAAGAGAGATATGTATATTTGAAATACCACATCTATACAAAAATGGTTACAGGTTTAAAAATGTAAATACTATAAATGTTTGGTATAATAATTACTATATCAGTAGATGGATATCTATGGACCATTTTATGAAATTGATTAAATTCTCCAATATTCCATGATTTTAATCAAATTAATCACATACGATCAGCAATATGTGAATTAATTAAATTAAAATTACTATTCATGTTTATTTATTAGGGCTTGATTAAAAATTTAAATGAATATCCTGATTCGTAAAGCATAATATTGTATCTAATTTGTATTTTTTTGTTGTAGGTGAGTTATCGATCAGTCAATACTATTTGCTTCAATCATATTAGAGTTGATGCATCAAGAGCCATCATAAAAGAAAATAATGGAAACTGCAATTTGGAACCAGAAGTTATTTTCTATGACCATCGATTTTCTACAAAGCTATGGTATGCTATAAATTCAGTTCATATTTCTAATTGGTAAATCAATTTGATAGTTTTTACTAGTTCACAGTCCTCAAGTCCTCTGTTGTTGCATAGGTAATGTAAGAACTAGGACATAAGCAGGAATATAGGATATTGCAGGAAAGTAGAGGAATATTGCGGGGAAATCCCTGTTTAAATCAATTCGAAAATCAGTAGACTAGCGCCAGTAAACGGGGAAAAGCTAAAGTTACGAAATCCTGTAAAGGACTCGTCCAGGCTGGGATCAATAATGTGTCCTGAACTGCTGGATGGCAGCACCTGAAATTCAAACAGGAAAAACATGAATTAAAACAAATAATTTGCTTTGCCTACAATGACAACAATAAATAAATGCAAACGTAAAACTTGAATAGACTTAAAAAAAATTACAGATAAGGTTTTTAAACTGCAAAAATAACTTGGTTTTGGCAAATGTTAATAGGTGGCGATACTATGTCAAACTGGAATTTATTTGCAACAATGGTCAAAAAATAAGTGTGCAAAACTTGTTTGCTAAATTGTTGTGGAATCCACCCACATATCTAATTGTTATTAATTAAGTTTTAATTGTCTGGGGAAACAAGCTTGACAACTACTCAATTAAATCCAGCCACGAAACAAATACGAGTTGGTTTCCAACGAAAATAAGTCTTTGCAACTCTGATTATTCCAATTCTAACAATACGTTAGTTTTCTGCAATACTTGGATTGCGTGCTTCGTAATTTCGTATAATTGCGATGCAATTTGAAATGTCACACAAGCCGTTATTCAACAACGATGGAAATGCAATTTTCATTTTGTTTAACAATACTGGCAGGCACGAATCGAGCCAAATATTTGTGGAATATTTATGAGTTATTGCAAATACAAACCTCATTGTTTGTGTATTTATATAGTTACGTATAGTCCGACAACAAAATATGACGTTGAAGTTATTGATTAATTGTTGTTAGTTGCGGAATTGTAGCCATGTTTTATGGCTGTTTCTATCATAATCGTAATCATTACAAATTATCATTGCCTGATGATATAGTAATGTGAGTCACTATTATTATAAAAGCATGCGCGTGAAAATCGTAAATTATCCGTTGTTATTCTTGCGCCTTCTCTGCGAATGCTGTCAACGAAATTAATTGTTTTGATGAGCAACAAACGAAGTAGTTTGGGAAACTTCATAGGCTCATGTACTCCATCATCATTATCATCTAGAAATTTATGAAGCTTGTTCAGGGTCTTTTGACAACTCTCGGATTTCATTTGAAATATTTGTAGTTTGGATCAGGCCCAAAACAAAACTGAAGGTAATTAAGGTTCTAATAGCTCATTTAGCTTTCTTCCACCTTTTTGGACTTGTACCTTCAGTTTCATGTTTGGGTCTAAATCCTAGGAAGATGGAGGGCAGTTAACAAACACATTGGCTGATTGTTCCTTATTGCGTTATTCCATTTTCCATTTCCATACGTTCGCTCGGAGGAGACAACAAAAGTTGCCAAATGGAATCGCAGTGATTACAAGGCGCGAAATATGGCACCCACATAATGCTTCGGATGTGCGAGCGAGAAACGGTGATAAATGTGAAGAGAGGCGTCCCTTCGAATCGATGGGAATGTCTGGGATACATCGCATGGCAGCCTGTTGCGTGCGGCATACGGACGAATTGAGCTTCCTGCTTCATAATGCACGGTCAAATACAAAGTGTTTGCAAATCCATTCAAGGAAGCCAGAAATTTCGGTTTGGCAATGCCAAGTGCCCTCGTTCTTGCAGCATTTACTCGCAAGTTGATGTAATTTAATCGGGGGATGCAGTTTGCTGGGGCATAAGGGTTCAAAACGTAGTTGACCTCTTGCTCTCAACGTTCTTGTTATATCAGAGCTTGGAGCATGCTCAGTGTGCTCGAGTACAATGCAATCTGCTTTTATTCTTCATTGCTCTGCTGGTGGTTCCAGCCATTATGAAGGTGTATATCTGTATTGCAGGCATAATCGCATTCCATCCATTTCATATTCTCATTGAACCCCATCGCATGGATCGCCTGAACGTCTAGCAGTCAGCTTGAGTTATACAAGAAAGTTTCATCAATAAAGTTGTAATTGTTTTCAGGATTAGTGCCAAGACGTGAGATATTCGGTACGTTATTATGACATATCAGTTCATTGTTGTCACTATGTTGCTGAACTTTAGTAATGTTGAAGTTTTGTCCTTGTATAAAACTTGAGTTATATCCATTCTGAACAATTTGATATCTGGATTACAAATCTTGGTAAGGAAAGTTTGAAAAAGTATCAGGATTTTCGAACTAAGCATTTGTTTATTAAGTTAAAGGACTACCAACTCTGATTGAATGTTCATTCTAGAAGGTAACTTTTGTGGCTTAATTACCAGAATTCAATTAAATGATTGAAATCTGAGAGCTGAGTTCTCTTGTTTGTATTTTCGAGCTCTTTGTTTCAATAAACGATTTTACTTTAGCTTCTCGAGGTTTTAGTCTAAATCAACTTATTCTTTTCTTCTTTTTTGTTGATCCACTTTTAAAGACTTTGAAAATTTGATGGCAAGAAATCCCAGTTAAATTTACCAGTTTGTCTGCAATATCTTTTAAAGTACAAGCAATTTATTTTAACAATTTTCCACTCATGGTTTCCTAAGAAAAGGATTACTTCTGCATGAAATAATTTAATTTGCATTTATTTCAAGAACATTGCATAAGAAAGACCTGATATTTCAAAAATATTAGGTTGAAACGATGTCGACTACATAAATTTTCAATTCGATGAAATTGTAGTAATGCTAAAATGGGATATCTCAGAAAATATGTCGAATAAGATATTTTACCTCTCGATGGTTTCTTTGGCGGATTAGTCGCATACGTATTAGATATCAGCCGGCAAAATCGTGTTCTTGATTTGGTCGTTTCTTCATCGATCCAGGACCCTTAGCATCCAACTTGGAGGCGGCTATCCATTCCAATAACATTCCATTCCATGTTCGGAATGTGTTCTCTTTTGTACAAGAAACTTGTACCTGTACCAAAAATAAATCCAGCAATAGTGATATTTCCTAAAAATTGATTTTATGATGTCGTTTAATTTAAATTTGATTTCTCCTGCGAAAAATAATTGGATTCAAGCCTGATTCTTACTGAAACTTAGAAATCTATCCAGTTGACTTGTTATAGCAGAATAATAATTGCGCACGCCATTTCTTTCCAAGGAGAAATGTCGCCGATGATACAAAAAAATTAATGAAGGTAATATCGAAACCTTTGGAGAATAATGATTCGTGAAAAAATACAAAAAATGAGGATCGTTTTTCATCCAGCCATAAAACGACTCTTTGCACATTGTTATCTTTCCATTTCGACACGCGGCCTCCAATTCTCCCATTTTCCGTTTCATGGATAAAATAATATAAATTTATGTGATCTCATTATGGTGCTATATCATTAAAGCAAATTTGTTTTCATAGATTTTGAAATTCATTGGAGAAGATTCTTCGTATTGTCTTTGAATCCCTGAAGTTCAAATTATTAAATCCATTATTAACTGAGATACTTTGTAATTTAGATTACGCGTCTTTTCTTGTTCATAAGAAACTTTGTTAATTACTGATAAAATTTGACACAGAAAAAAGCTCCCCCATTATAATTGTAGCAATCTTCCCTGTTCAATGCGGACGAATTTCTGGAATATAAGCGCGCGCAATGAAAGACGAGCTAAATCGCTAATTGGAAAATTAATTAATATTATTATGATTCTAATTCATCCGCAGGCTTGGGCGTAAAGTCCGCCTAAATGAATATTTCGCCTGTGATTATTTGGCAAATGTTATGAATATGAATAAGATGATAATTCAGCGCGAATTGCAAGCGGGGAAAAACGGGCCAAATGAGACGCTTGCTTCGTGCTTGATCTGTTTTTTATTTGAGAATGAAAGCGGGACGTGAGGGACCATGAGAAATCCTCGAAGAATTTGCATTGCAAATATTTTTGCGCGTGTTGTGTACATTTTCTGGGAGTTATGCATTTGGATGAGGAAACATTCTGCAATCGGATGACACAATTCGTGCGGCTAATTCTTTGCAACTTGCTGGGAACTATTTCTGTAACCAACTCCAACGTAGCATGATGGGAATGAATAATTAAGAGCGCTTAGGGAAGTTTGCTCGTCGGGAGTGCTCGCTGGAGTGATGAAGAAATCGAAATTGATGAATGAATAATACACTTCAACCTTCGACTGTTCTTTAAATATGCTTTGTTGGGATGAGTTCATGAAGTACATTTTCCCATCTATTTCCTCAATCTTTTCTTTCAGCTTATTGTAAGCTGCTTCGTCGATTGGATTGATGCGTTAATTACATAATTTCCTTTTATTTCTTTTTTTGTTATTGTAAGCACTGTGGAAGGTGAAAAATGGTAATTAGAAGGAATAAGCCGATTCTAGGTACACATGTATTACATCTTCATCTAGAAGCGGCATATTTCTTCTATTGTGGTATAATTTGAAATGTGCAGATTTAAAACTGTCGAGTCAGAAGTCAAGATAAAATTTATGGAAATGGAAAGACTAAGGAAGGTTGAGAATAATTGTTACCAGGGAAATATACGAGGGGTTTAAACAAATCCTACCTGCTTGACCTGTTTCCATTTGGAATTTATTGTTGATGCCTTCATCATGTTTGACCTTTGATTCATCTCGTGGATTGCCGGTGGTTTGCATTCCAACTAGAGCGCAAGTGGTTCAGGTCCATTCTGGCGCACTAACTCTGAAACAATAACAAATTGCAGGCATATGAAGTAGATGGGTGAGGGCGAAATGAAGCACGCAGCTGCGGATCGCAATGGGAATGGCATAATAAGAAAATGAGACTGCCAGGATTAGCTTTAATTGTTTGTCCCTATTCGTTCGGTCGTAATGGAAAAAGCGCGGATTAATTTTGCACCTGAGCTCCTTTAAAAAGAGGGCATTTTCCATTGGTTGAAAGTGGGCAACTATTTTAAATCTGCTCCCGCTCAGATTTTCGATACGATATCGTGCTCAGTCTTCCGGCTTCGTTTTGTCCGCCTTCCCTAATTACGAATCCGAATTCGCCAGGATGTTGCAGGATAGCGCTCCTTAGGTCCTTTCCTGTGTATGTACCATGGATGGACGGTTCCCGTAGGGTGAGCGGTTCGAGCAAGGCGAATCTAACGTAGAATTAGAGCGGGACAGCTGCCGGCCGACTATTTTCAGCCTGTTTGGTCCTAATCAATAAGGACGAATATTCTCGCGGCGAGCGCCTGCGCCCCTCATTTTCCCGACCATCATCCATCCTGCGCTTCAGCTCACTTCCTCCACTGCTTCCCGCCACTGCAGATTCTCCCTGTCCCGCACGTTTTGCACCTCGACAGTGCTCCCACACGCTATTATTATTATCATCATTATTATTATGATAACCGGGATGAGGGAGTCGCGCACACATGCTAAGAGTCGGTTTCGGGGGCAAATTTGTTTCCACTGGAGCCGCCGAAGCAAGCATTTTTCCGTTTCGCTTTGAATTTCCGAGCCTACGCTCCTCAAAGACAAAACCAGCCCCGGATGGGCGAGAGTGGGCCGACCGCCAACCTCGTCGATACTTGACAATAATCGACCAACGAACTGGCATGTGGGAGATATACAAAGTGTCGAAATCACGTCGACTTTTCGGCCCACGTTGCTGCGTGAAATGTGAACCCATCGGATGCGAGGTACCCAGTCGCTCCGATCCGAGAGTTGGGAGTTATTAATATCGCTCCTTCTGGATGCGATGAGGTGAGCCGAAACGACCACAGGCCCACACAGAGATCCCATCAAGCGCACATCTCCTCATCTGCATGCTGCTCTTCTTTCTTGCTTCTACTACTTGTCAGTTATCGGGAGGATGCCGGAGGATGCCAACCTTGCTTGTATGTTGTCAGTCCACATACACACTCTGGTTCGAGATGGATCAGGTGGATAAGTTACACGGGCACCCGAGGTGAGCAGCAGCCGGGATACAATGGGAGAAGAGAGGATCGCCTGTGGGAGATGGCTGAAAGGCGAAAAAAATTCGCTTTATTCCGCAGCGGGTTCCGCTTTATAGGATTTCGATAGGATTTCACTTCGGAGTATAACTACCGAAAGTGTTACATTTATATCTGAAATGAACACCGAATGGATGTCATTCACAATGGAGTGCTGGATACAATGAAATGTGGATTGAAACGTCTCAATGTTGAAAATTCACCAAAAATAGATTTTTGATCTTTTCATCTTTTATTCTACTTTTCCTAATGTAAATGAATCAAGAAAAACAATGGTAGATTATGGTAATTTCCATAATGAAAAATTGTTCGAATGATATTATCTGCTATCATGAATTATATTTGCTTCAAGATATGACAAACTCATATAACATATGCAGGATGACATTTTAATTCACGGGAGTGGCATTTATACCAGAATTTGCAACATATGAGATCCTTTTAGTCTCTAAATGCAGGATACATTACATTCCTATAAAATGAACAATGTCAAAATATTACAGGTTGTTATAAACATCTTTTTCTTTTTTATTTATCTTCTGTTGTTTCATTTCAAATCGTTATTTGATTCTCTGTTAGATATCCATTTTTTAGGAATTGCTTGAAGCTCTCAGTTTCTAAAAAGAAAAGAATTGTAAATTATTCAGAATGGTTGGTACATTCTGTATGCACAATTGGAATTGAATTATTTACTTGGGGTACACATGAATTAAATACTTGTTTAAATTTGGATACGTAAAAGTTGGTAAAATGTTAATGTGGTTAACGTAGTTACCTAACAATGTGGAATTGTTGTAATAGAAAATGGCATTAAAATCAATAAACGTTGCTGAATATTTAAAACCAATGGTTGACGCACATCAAGTCGATTTAGTTCCAATTCAAATAGAAACCCAATCTCAATCGATGCAAACATATTTCATTTAAACTGATACTTCAGTTTTGCACCTCATTCTAAAAATATGTTGTTTATTTTCTACAAGACATCATCAACTTGATAAAAGATGAAATTAGCTCTTTAATTTTTGCCCACATAAAATTAGTAACTAAATACTCTTCTGGTATCCTAGAAAATGGTAACCAGAAAATATTTTTAAACGAGAAGTCAACCACGCATATAGAGTCTAGACAATTAAACTTGTAGTTATCTAAACAATTGTGAGCTTATCGACAGTACGTATTTTGCAGATCATGCAAGCGAGTACGCTTCACTTGCAAGCGAATTGTTGTACTCTAGTTCAGAACTGAATTCAGCGTAGTGCACTTGCATTACATGACGTTGTTTTTAATGGCAAACTGCACGTATCGGAATGGTCACACACGGATCCCATATTACGAACATTCATGGCATTCGGTATTATCACGCCAGGACGTCGAGTTTTATATGAAATGCAGATATCCGGCTTTTCATTTTCAGCATTCCACATTTTCCGCAAACGTTCATGTTGGAAACGCCAGAGCCTTCCAGCTGTTGTTAACTTGTGCCAGCCAGCCATCGAACTTCCACATAATTAAATTGTTCGCTGCTGCTCATAACAACGAGCACGTTAATGCGGAATGAATTTTAAAATGTGGCAGATCGTGAAGTTATCAGTTTCCTTCACTATTTAGTATTTCGCATACGGTTTTAATTAAATACTTCATGCTTTATGGTGCTATTTTGATTCGGTTGATGAAAACGTACAGGAATGCTTTTGAGTGTTCATTGAAACAAGTGCCATTATCAGCTTAATGGTAAAATTTAATTGATCAATAAATGAGACAACAATGTTATAATTTGGAATTTCCAAATCAAATCAAAGAAATTTCATTCAACAATTGTAACAATTTCTTCAAATCTTTCTGTAATCATTATTCTATAATAATGTTCATTTATTGAACTAGACTTGATAACTTCACAAGGATCAATAACAAAGTCAATTATAAATCCAGTATTGCATTAATAATCTTTGGCGTTTAAAAGCATCGATCTGACGAGCCCGGATATGCTCATCATCAACATTAAGTAGTCATTATACGTTCGGTGTATTATTCATGGATATCGAGAGAGAGCACTGAAATAAACGCAGACATTACATGTCATTACCAATATTCATACACCATAATGCGTCTGACTATATGAATGAAAGATAATGTGCGCATTCATTTATGCAATGTTAATAACACCGACTGTTATCTAAACATATACGAAATGATGCATTGTGGATCCGTACCATTAATGTTTATTGATTGAACTCCTCTGATAGATGTATTGATGGGGTGACGTCCATTCTTCCTACCTCTCGTCCTTCTTCCTGGATGGCCTCGATGAGCACCATTGTCGTCCATGGACAATTAATTCGCGGATGTTCATCATGCACCTTCAATAAGTGAAACTTGAATTCGGTGCACTTTGCTGCGCTCTCTAATTCGATGGGCGATTTTGATTGATGAACGTACTCGGGTTATGGCCATCAAGGCCGCAGCCAATCGTTACTCATACAACATGCATGACTCCTCTCATTATATCATTAATTAGCGTTATGTCCATGGTTGTCTATCATGCACAAATCGTTTGTGTTTTTTCTCCATAGTTGATGCCATCGCTGATTATTAATGTTATTAGTATTGCGTCACAGATAATAAACGATGGTTTTAATTGTTGTTGCAAACTGGTTTAGATCAGTTTGTTACACAACTGACTACATATTTTTCACACATTTGTTGTAGTTTTTTTGTATCTGAATTCAATCGAAACAAAGGTTCGAAAATTTGTTAGGTTCACAAGTGAACGATTTATCCGCAGTTTTAAAAAGTTGCGGAAATCGATGTAAGGTTGACGTTCATTTGGAAACTTTGATTCGGATTGGAACTTCTTTCTTTCCTTCCCACAGAGATGGATGTAATTTATTTGAACTTTGTGCATTTTCCCATTCTTCCAACTTTGGGCGTTCATTTTTTGAACAGGTTTACTGCCAAGCAATACATTGCAAACAAACAAGAGTTGATAAAGTTTGTATGCTTCGTCAGCATTCTCAAAGATGCTCTTTTCACTTAATTAAAGGCTTGTATATTTTTTTTGCACAGTCCATGAAATCTTCATCGCTTTTTTTTCTCATTGAATCAACTTGAAGTTATTTCCAATATCCAAAAAGTTTCAATTTTTGTCTTCAGCAATTCAAAGAACATCGTCAGCTCTTCTCATGTAAAAGTAATCTAATATTTCATTGTAAATCAGACAAACTGATTTATTTAATTGATACGTGATACTAATGCTGATACAGAGAAAATTCAATTTACTTGCAATTCCTTAGAACTATGTGAGAAACGTCGTTAGTGTAACAAATCTCTTTGACCCAGTGTCTCTTTGTCTTCAACTATATGAAGATGTCAATAGTTTAACAATTAATTATGTAAATTCATTTTACGTTTGCATAATGCAAAAGGCAATCACTAACAAGAACTACGCCATCGAAATACATTTCCGATCATCATGTTTCCTTTAACAAGCTTGGAAGTATCCTTCAAGTTAATCGATTTATTTAATCGATAGCAAGCTTCAATGTCACATAATTCCTGAATTAATATTTCAAGATGCCCCTGAGTTATTAGTTGAAAACTTCTAATGGGTTGAAACTTGTTGGGAAAAGTTGTTTGAAGGAAGTAGTTGCAAATAAATCGTTTGGCTTTTCTTCATGTTACTGTTCGTTCATTTTAGTTTACATTCATTTAAGATTGTATTCTATTAGTGGAAAGTTGCTAAAAATAAAAATTCCTGGGAATTAGTGAAACCTATCTGTTTGGGTAGGTGTTGAAAACTTGTTGGCTTTATGGTTTCGATGTCAAGTTGTCACTTTTACTTTTATAGAAATCTTTAGATAGACTAAAAGCTAAATCAATGTTTTAATGTCTGTGGAATATACTGATTAATTATTTTTTTGTGTTGAGAGTTTTTTGTCTGAAGAGTAATAGACAAAAACTTGGAAAACTTACTATCATCTAGTTTTTTTAGTACGTATGCAGCAATATTTAAACCCATAATTTTCGGAAATTATGTTTTTGTATTTACACATTCACTTTTGGTTCGCCAGGTCACGTCCCTAATTTCGGGTAATTAAATGAATATGACCCAATGGTATAATAATCCATAAAGATATGAACTCCTCCCAATGGGAAATCCTGTAAGTTGGAAGGAAATAGGAGAAAATGCAAATATGATGCACGAATCCAAAACTAACGTTTCCGACATCGCCGCCATCAACACGCATGTTCCTCGCAACAAGAAAATGAGATGCAACACGGGGTCGAACCAAAAAGGCCAAAACATCAGCAAGCTTGTGCCTGACAGCGCTATGATATGAAATTATAAAAGGTGTACCTGCCCCAACCTTCCAGTCTGCAGCCCACTTCAAACGCGGTTTCCTTGCCGCAATTTCCCAGCTGAATGCTGATGCATGCGTACACCCAGTCTCCATCGCCTTCAGCTTTTAGCTTTTAGAAGCGATACGCATACTTCCGCTTTAGCAAAGGCTTATTTGGCACCCAGCCGCCATCAGAGTCCTGAGACGTGTTGCTTTAGCCCAACACTTGCAGGTTGTATATACGAAGACTATAGATATTTGCGTTTCTAATTATGCGGTTAGATACATTTTAATTGCATTACCATTTTCGTGGTTGCCCTCAAGTTGCGCGCCTGTGACGTGGCTCATACAGGGTTTGAAAACCACATTAAAATTTTAACGTGAATACATTTTAAGGGTCAAAATTATGATAAACTAGCAGACCCGACCGACGTTGTCCTGTACACATGTCATTAATTTAGAATATCACTGAAAAAAAAATATTAATTAAAAAGGATTTCGCTATTCGCTGCCTCTGAAACTACTGAACCGAGCTGAAAAATTGAAAGGGTCTGTTGTTCAGCTGCATATAGGTATGTAATGCCAAAAAGAAAATCAGAAATAAAATCACTGCTTTGCTGAAAATTCCTTAAAAAAGAATACCACTAAAAAAGGATTTCGCTATCTCCGAAATTACTGAAATTATCTGAAAAATTCAAACAATCTTTTATTAAGTTACATATATCAATGATTCGCTGAAAATTCTTTAAAAAAAGAATACCGTTAAAAAAGGATTTCGCTATCTCTGAAATTACTGAAACGATCTGAAAAATTCAAAGGACCTTTTGTTCAGCTACATAC
>JARJDZ010007455.1:0-11022 GCA_030264555.1 Aleochara sp. GC000083
CATTAACTCATTTTATGGATATTTAATAATAACAATAATAGTAACGACAGTAAACGTGACGGTCGAACCAGAAGGAAGGTCACGAATGCGTTTTACACACGTTGAACATTAAAAACCAGCGAAGCGCCATGACTAACAATGAGTCTCTGGCGATGGATGAGTATGACCACGCAACAATAAAACCGAAGAAAATAACGCATGAAATGTTGTGCGCAACAACAATACGACACGACGACGTATTGGAATGTAGGAAGAGAAGAGTTCACGTTCAAGTCCAGAAGGTGTATTACGTAGGTATTGAATTTCTAGAAAGGAGAAGAGTAGAAAGAGTTCTTATTCTGGAAATTATTCGTGCATTGTTCATAATGTCTTTCATTCTGGATTCTTCTATCATTATGGATACTGTGGAATCCTGGAAAAGTCCAGGGAAATTTTATAATGTCTAAAATGTTATGTTTGCCTTTGTCTGTTAATGACTACAAATTGCAAATTTTAAGGTACAAAATAATACAAAATATCCAAGCAACTTAGATTCACTTTTTCCATATGATCACTGATGAACAGTTTATGTATAATCCATGATTAATTCTCAGTCACGTGGTTCCAGTTCTGAATATAATAATCTACTAAAGTTTGGGATATAAGTTTTCGACTACTGGTTTAGAATGTAATATTATGGGCCTCATGGGACTTTAGATGGAGAAGATGATGATGAAAATTTGGTAACCAAAATTTTCCTGTTCCAGTTGATAACATTTTCCCTGAGCTCAAATCCTCAAATTTGAGTATGAACTACAAAAGAAAATTCAATAAGTGTAGAGTAATTCCCAAAAGGGTTTTGGCCATTTAGAATTTTAGAGTGACCTATTGTTCAAACCACAGAGTTTTACTCTTCCTGATTGATAACTATTACAGATGATTAAGTTATATCTAATCCAGAATTAGACCTAAAGCACTAGATCCTAGTTATTTCTGAGAATAATAAACGTCTGAACCCACGTTTAGAATCCCCTAACATGAGACTCGATGCGACTCTACATAGACAAAAGGTTAATTGCCAAAATTTGATCATCCAGAACTTTACGTACTGCTACTAACATTTCTTTGAACCGGATCTTCAAATTTCGGTATAAACTGGAAAAGAATACCCATGGATAAGCAGCTCCATGGGAATTCTACAAAAACTCATTTGGTCAGATTTACTATTAATACCACTGAAATTCACTCTTCCAAGATGGTAGCTATTACAATTTACAGATAATCAAGTTATCTCTAATACAGGATTAAATTTAAGTCACTTAATTCCAGTCAGTCAAAAAATAATAAACTACTATTTAGAGCAGAGGCTCCTAAACTTTTTTCTAGCATAGACCCCTTGCAATGTTTTTGAATTTTAGATATTATAGATTTTTTTGTCCACCCCTTGTAGGTCTTCATAGACCCCTGGGGGTCGATATAGATCATTGTGGGAATAATTGATCTATGGTCGAGTTATAGGTTTTTGACCTTTGGTTTAGTAGAAATTTGGAACTCAATGGGAGTTTAGATAGTGACCAAAGTTTGATGACTCAAGACTTTTCCGCGAAAAACATTCTTTCTGAACTGGATCCTCAAATTTGAATATTAACAACAAAAGGATATCCATGAAGTGGGGTCAAATGACACATGGACTTTGACCATTTAGAATGACCTGGTGTTCATACCATTAAATCTATTTGGTCCCAGTTCCAGTTTGACTCCTTGGAACTCAATTGGAAGAGGAGTCTGTTCACCCAAGACTTTACTCATATCATTTTCTATTAACCTTCTTCTGTGAACCAACATCAAATTCGAGTATGAATTTCTAAAAAAAAAACCTCAGCTCCCTATAGGAACAAGTTTAGGACCATAGCACTTGTCTCCAAAATCCGTAATATCCTTCAACACCTAAACAAGTTTCATAATTGTGGCAACATCTCTATTAACCCAAGAACATATCATATATGTAGACTGACTTGATGAGCAGCTTGCACATACCAGAACTAAAAAAAGGCGCCACAGCGTGGAAGACAACAACAACAAACAACAAACGGAGCATAACCGCGACACTCCACCGGTACACATCGAGCAAACAGACACAAAAAACCTGATCGCACCTACTTCCGAAACTAGCTGACTGAGGAAACCTGTTATAAAATGCAAGGCAAGTGAGCACACTATGGAAGGCACGTTGAGGTAGGCCCGGTCGGTTCTCGAAGCAGTGCAACCTGAAAGCGTGCGCGCGATGCGTGAATTCTGGCCGCCTTTGAGGACGACGTTTGTTATGATGGTGGTTCCAGCACCACCAAACAGGAATATCCACATCGCGACCATCATCTCACCTGCCTGGAAATGGTAGACGGAGTGCCGCCGCACCGGTGTCGGCTGCATGGCGCACCATGTCTGCACGACACCCACACCTGGTTTTCGTAATGGTAATCGCGCACGAGACCGTACGTCTCGGCGCCCATACCGGAATTGAGTGCTTGCCCAACAGTATCTCCTTGGAACTTGTTTCGAGTTAGTGAACTTGATATGAATAATAATATCACGTATGGCAAGGTAAGGTTTAGGTTAGGTTCATTGAATTCATTTGCATATGACCCTAGGAAGTATTCGGATGATATCTTCATTTGTCTTCAATTATTTGGTTAAATTTAGATAAAAGGGTAGCAAGTTATTTTGGAAACCAGAATCTTAGAAAACTGGCGAAGTTTCTTTTTTGAGGGTATGTTAGGAAATAAAATTCTTCTATTGTAATGATGATTAACTTGAAAGTTGAAGTCCCTCCATCTTCAACACCCTTCAAAGGTAAGTTTATGCCAGAATTTAGATCATTCTAAAATTTCAATCTTAATTCCTTGTTTCGAAAAGCGGAGTTGTCCAATTCTTTGTGGATGGATTTAATCCAACAAAAAACTATGTATGTCAGTCACCAGGGTATTTTTTGGAAATCTTAACCTCATAAAATGGGTTATCAGTTATTTCGATAAATTTTGCTAGAAGGGTGTTGCCATTCTAGGGGTAGCAAGTTTTTCTTTGAAATATTAATCTTATAAAACTTGCAAAGTTATTTATAGAGAACAAACATCTTCAATTCCACAAAAGTCGGATTATGTCATAATTTAGATGATTCTAAAATTTGGATTTTAGGAACCTCTTTTTCAATCTTTATACATTTTTCGTGAATAGGTTTAATCTACAAAGAAAAACGGTGTCATAGTTACGTTTTTAAGAACTTTCCTAAAGTTTGCATCACATCTTCATTTGGCATTAGTTATTTGGATAAAAGAGTATAAACTTTTTAAATGAAACAAGTTTTTTTTGTAAAAATTATCATTATAAAACTAACAAAGTTTCTCATTTTAAATATATTAGGAAACATCAGTTTTCTTTTAGATATGAAATAATTTGTATAATTATTTTTGAAATTTTGAATCATGTTCATTCTCAACATCCCAAAAAATTAGTCTATGTCATAATTTATATCTTCCTAAAATTTGGATCTTATTAACCTTTCAGTAAAATAGTGTGATCCACATTTGCTAGCTTTTCAATTTTGTAATTAATCATGAATGGATTTAACATACCAAGAATCTGTTAGTGTCGGCAAACGTTTTTTTGGCAACCTTAACTTTATGGAACTTGGAAACTTTCTATTTGTGAGTATATTAGGAAACATCATTTTTTAGTATTGTAATTAATTTGCATAATTATTGTTCAAATTGAACTCCCACAAAACACAGTTTATGCCATAACTTCCTCCTAGAGGTCAACCTAAACTTTGGATTTTATGAATCTTCAATAAAGCAGATTAGTCCTGTCAGACTTTTCAAGTTTAATTCTTCGTCTTCGCCTGTATGTGTTTATATTAGAAAACAAACATTTTTTCTACAGCAGGAATTAACTTTTGAATATATATATATATATATATATATATATACATGTTTTTTTACTGCAACTATGGAAATTTAACAGGTTATATCTGAAAACCTGTCAAATTTGTATGTTAAATCATAAAAGCTGTCAAATTTTGAGAATCCGACCGCCATCATTTATCACATTTATGGAAATTATCAAATTTCCCAATACTACTTTAAACCTTTCTTAACTAGGAAATACCATTTGTTGATCTTGATTGAACTTCAATTGTTCATTGTGTATGTCATATATTTTTTCAAAAATTTTCAACATATTCTTATTAGTACGTCTTGGAATTTCATTCCCACGAATCTGTCATTTCCAAACCCAATATTCTAAAATCAAATAATTAGAATAGACTTAATTGAAATGATAAATAATAGCCAATGACAGATAGATTGATGACAATAATTTTTAGGTTAGAATCCTTGCGCGCACGTAGCCTACACAAATGGCTCGCTCTATCTTATCTATTCAATTCTTGACTGCAGCAATTGTAAAATGGCAGCGCATAAATTCCGGTTTTCAAGATCAAGTCATTTATGTGCGCACATAACCTCCATTCGCGTACTAAACGAAACAATAACGCCGGCCTACGAGCCGTACAATTATGCTCCGATTATTTATTGCACGACGTCCGGATTTACATCATCGCCTCTGTGTTCCTCCGGTTCGAAAACGAATAAATATTGCTCTTGCGGTCTGCGCGTACGCCTATATCGCCAATGGNGGAGGAGACGATTGAGATCGAGAGAGAATTGTCTCCGCCATGTCATGTCCTGGCTGTCGCCCATGTTCGCCAATTTGTTGGTTGAACGTACGATAAAGCCAAATTGTTTTCTATTGTAATGCATTATTGTCGTCGTTGTCGCGCCGAGTCCAACATACAATAAAATAAGAGATACAAGTCGTTGGATTGACACGTACAGTTATACACAAAAGTTTTCCTATTTTCTTGTCTATAGTTGTTGGTTTCACTTCATACAATTGATCAGCACGTACGTTTTGAAAAAATATCACCTTTTAAAGTCAAAATCAGATTGAATCTTTTCAGTTATTAAGTTATTTTTAATAATTAGAAAATGTGTGGTTAACTTCAATTAATTTCTTGTCAGAAGATACATAAAGTTTTGATATGGTTCCAAATCAAATTTTTTGCATCAACTTTTTAAATACATGAGACTGAATATTTTTATTTATTTCCCAAGTTTCTGACTTCTTTAAGACATTTGAAAAATAAATGCAAAAATGAAGGAAGTGATAAAAACCAATCATCACTGACAAAAGTATACTTTTCTATGTTGAAAGTTACTGTAATTTAGAGGAAAATCACCGATGCATAACAAATATCAAATAACTTAAATCATCTTCGGAATTGAGGATATTTTTAAATGTGTCAGATCTGAATATTCAATTTGCATACATATTTAAGATCAATTTATTATGTGTTATGTAAAAAACGTCAAATAAATTGAAAATTCCTTTGTTAGGAATGGTATCAAGTCATATCAAAAAATAGAAATTTTTCTACTGCCAATTTAATTTTATATCATAATTGAGACTTTTTTATATAATTTGTATCTATCTAGGTATAGTGTAATAAAATACAAAGCATTATTCTTGAGATATTTTACCTTATTTGGCAAAAATTTCAAACTGAACCAAGTTGATATACCAACTTAATACTAACAAATTATAGACCAAACCAGAATATTTCTTTTCAGTAAAATTTTGAGAATTACTTCAAATTCAAATATCAATTCAGAGGAAACTGATAGTGACTAAATCTTAACAATAATTGCAAAATTTCGAGCTATCTCTAATTATTTCTTTTTAAATCAACGAAGATTTTCAAGTTGTTAACAATATCAAACTGTGGTTAGCAATTTTTTATAACATTGCAAGTCGTCACTAATCAAATTTGAATATTCGGAAGAAATTTTAAATTATTTGAGTGACAAATTTAAATGGAATTTATCCAGTCTCTGCATTCGTGTCAATAATTACAAAATTTCTAGCTATCTCTAATTAAAAATAAGGATTGAACTCAAACTGAAATCAAACTGAAACCAAATCAATAAAGAAAGAATAATTATAAAATTTCTAGCTATATTTAATTATTAATTTATGAGAAGATGCAGCAAGTTTTGAAATGCCATGTCAAATTTAATCTTCCTGGCGCTGATTTTTGACAATAAATACAAACTATCTGTAACTGAATATTAAAAAATCAGAGAAATCATCAACATTTGAAGAAGGTGAAAAAATCAGATCTTTCCTGTCACTAAGTTTTTTCAAAATAATTACAAAATGAATTGAAATTAAATGGTTGCAAATCAAACTGAATGCTTAGGAAATACATTTTTGACTAAAATATTTTTTTAGTCAGAGAAAACATTAACTTTTGAAATAATATACGAAACCAGATTGAATATTTCTAGTCACTAAGGCTTTAACGATTCAAAATTTCTAGGTAACCCTTATTTTTAATCGTTAAGATAATCAAAGGAATCACCAAATTTTCAAATGGTTAATAAAATCAAACGGAATTTCTTTGGCCATTAAATTTTTGACAACATCTTATTATATAATTACTTTTTAACAAATTCAGACTGAATCTCTCTAGTTCCCAAAACATTTAACAATAACTACTAACTTTGCAACAGTTGACAAAATCAGACTAAATATCATGAATTTGTGGTAACAAAATTTGCAACTATTTAATTTAATTAAAAAAATAAAATCATAAAAAAACCAGGTTTTTAAAATTGTTGAAAAATCAACCTGAAGTATGTTAATTATGAAAAAAGCAAAAACTTTTTGGCACAACTGTACATCAAATGCGGAATATAATGATAGACAATGCTTGTGCTAATAGCAAACTCGCAAGCACTAACTAGGAGATAAATGTGCGCGGCGAATGAGCGTGCCCAGCAGATATCTATTATATCCGCGAACGAACCGCGCTGAACAGAAGAACTCAAGTCGTTGCTGATGCGAATTCGCGCGCGCGTTCTTGTCCGTTGTCGAAGAGCGAATTCTCTCTCTGCCATCGCGTGGGCTACACTTATCCGATAAGCTTCGTTTACCGGCCTACCATTACGCCATGCCTTCTTTTGCGAAAAGACAATATTTGCAACACACACACATCCACACACAAATACAGCTTCAATGCGATTGCGATTATAATACACGTCTTAGGCTCAAGCTATAAAATCAATCAAATTGCTGGAATTATCGAATTAATTCATATGATTTACATCTTGTCATTACTTTTCAGAATTAAATATTCATTTAATAAGCTTGCAAACTTTCCCAATTTATAATTTTTGATAGAAATCTCAAACAAATGAAAAAATATCTTAATTATGGTAATTCTATTCATTTTCTTAAGGTTTGCTTCTTGAATAAAGAAAATGCATGTCTTTTTTACTCATAAATATCGAAATCGAAATAAAATTTTCAATCCAAACTTTAAATTTAACGTTAAAGTTGAAGCTAATTAAATATTCAAAATTTCCATTGTTCTTTAATTGACAATTAAAATAGTCGATCATTCTTCAATAATTTAACTCTTTTAATGTTGAGTAAGATCAAAATTTAAAGTGGCCTTCACTGAAAACACCTACTGTTGAAATAATTGCCAAAATGAATCTCTCGGTCACTAAATTTTTAACAATAATATCAAAATCTCTAGTTTTGTTTACCTGAACCCCAAAAAAATCAAAGAAAACGCCAACATTTGAAATGTTTAACAGAACCAGATTAAATTTCCCAACTAAATTTTTGACCTAACTAATATTTTAGCAATCTCTAATTAAATTCTAATTCGCATTACAATAGTAATAAAATCTAACCTCAATATTTCCTATTTATGGCACGACTAATCCTCCAAATCCCATAATAAGCAAATAGTATCTAATATGAATATGAACTTTAATAGATATGAATATGATGCAATGCATGGTAAACACCTCACAATTGAGCGATTTACATAAATTATATTTAAATAATCAATTAATTCAAAGTTTCATACATTTAGAGGTTAGCCCGTCAATCACACCTTTTAATTGACGGCTTGCGTCAGCGCGCATACATTATCCTAATCAATTACGCAACCAACAAATATGATCGTAAACAACTTCCTAACCTCAAAATACTGTTTACTAAATTTTAATACTTTTGTATAATGTTTTAATGCAATGAACCTGAGAGGTCCAATTCGGGTAAAATTTTCAGTTGCAAATTTGTAATTTTGAAAAATTTATAGAAATATGTTATAATAGTCAATTAAGTGAATTCAGTAATTACTTATTACCAAAAATGTTTAATTAATACGTGTACTGTATAAATTTGTCTATTACCAATTTTATATCGTTGAGTAAAATGGTAAATTTAAAACATATGAAAGTTAAAATTATAAATTAATATCACTATTTTCGTGAATAATTTAATGACATTGTATAATCTTTAATCCTTACCAAAATAAGATGCATTATAATTGATTATTCCAAATTTGAATCTACTTTATGATAGATATAAATAATTTTCATTTCTAATTGTTTCAGACTAGCAAGAAATTTTTGTTGTCGACATAAATTAATTAACTTTTTCTGAATTCGGTAGTTATAAATTAAAAATGTCAAATTGAAATTGATATTTTTAATAAATGTTAGAAATTTAATGAATTTTTGCTAGATTTAACTTCATGTCCTGAACATGCAGTTTTAGAAATAATCTTTTAAACGAATGTTGTTAATGATAATTACCATTACTAAAAATATAAAATTTTTCTATCAATAATTTCGAAAAATTTTAGTAGCAACAAATTTATGAATTTTAAAACAATTCTATCTGAAATTCGATTTCCTTCATAATTTAGTTACTTTAAAAAATAACGCGAAATTTAATTGCAAATCTATTCAAACAAAACAAATCGTCAAACAAAATATCAATCAATTGATGAAAAAACTATCTGAACAAACAACAACATTAGCAATAAACGTCGAATCAATCATTAAATTAGGAAATAAATTGTCGAATATTTACATTAAAACATGGCAAACGCAATTTTCACATGCGCTTACTCGCTGAAACAAACGGTTCATTAAAACAATCAAATCGACAAATTAAAGACAACGTCGCAATAAATAGCCACGAATACGAATGCGCATTACAATGTTGCCTCACTTATTACTTCAATCTACAGTGCAACGCGAACTTAGTTGCGGTATCATGTGCGCATGCGCACGTAGCTAATTATCATAAATACTTCGTTTTCATTTATTTCGACGTCGTCGTTTACTGGTTGTGTTGTGGATGTTGTCGCTATTACAAGATAGTCTTTTCTAGTGATATTGTTTACCAGTGGCGGAACTTTATGCAAAAATTCATTATCTATCCTGGAAAATTAATTTTGACAATTTTTTGTATAACGTGGCAGGAGAAACATTTGAAGTTCAAATGACATTTACAATTTGACAACGTTAATATAATAACGTGATTTCATCTGAAGTTCAAGTGAAATTCAAAAAATTTGCAAAGTTAACCTCAAAATTTCTCATTCCTTTATTGAACCACTTAGCACGAAACCCTCCAAGATTCAGGTGCTTTGTTTGTACCATGGTTGTTCCACCACTGTAATTTGGTCGTTATTGTCCTGGAAGGCGCAACCTGCACAATTTCGCACTCCTTGAAACAATTTATCGCATGCGTTTGATTGTAGACGTAATTGTAATCTCGTGTTGCTATTACGAGCCGAATGGAAGTCGATGCTCGAATTGAATTTTGATACGGATAAATAAATAAATGCGAACCGCATGGACAACGACAGCGCCTTCGAGAGTCATTGGAGAGCAAACAGTAATCTTGAAAGATAGCAGCAACGAGCGCATTGACCACACCCAATCAATATGTGTATCAATATGATACACGCACACACATACATACACAGTAAAGCAATATGGCCGAACGGCATGGACACGCTCTTAAGAGAAATGCTGTGTATGCGGCCGTATTAAATGTAAATAAAATGCGAGCGGGCAATTAATGGACGTCTGGCCGTTCGTTTTTCGGATTTATGTTGATCGGTTCGAAAGTGTACTGACCCGCATTTATATGCTCCCCGTGCGTTTTATAATAAGACGAATGGAACAGCATAAAGATGGTGCAACTCGCTCGGTTTCATGTTTATGATTTGCTCGATTTGGACAAGATACAGATTCAGATGCTGTGAGCGAAAAGGTGAAGGGCGTTTATGATAATTCCGATAAATATTCATATTTTACTGGTGAAATTTCTTTGTGTTTCCAACAGAAGTTTAATTAATAATAGGCAATAAACTTTCCTTGTGATGTAGTAAACTATTGAGACTCAAATTTCATGTTTCCATTATTTCATTAATTGATTCATTTTACCTGTTGTCAAAGTTACAAATGCTGGTTGCTAAGGTTTTAAATATTTTAAGTTTGACAACCATAGTCATAATGTGCCAAATCAAACAAAATTTTGATGATTTACTGGTGACATTTAACATTCCATTCCAGAAATTATGTAAACAATTTTGGATCTTGTCGCTTTTTAGACTATGCTTTCAACTTTTCTTTTATAACTAACAATTTTTTATAGCACCGAAAGTTTAAATCTTTATCTAATTTATCATCTTTCATTATTTAATGTCAAATAAGAGAGGTAGATTATTTTAGACTACTAAACTAAGGTTTCAAATAGTCAAACAAGACTTTGATGATTTACTCGTAATATTTGACATGACATATCAAAAATTGTGGTAACAATTTTGGATTTTCTGCGTTCTTGAACCATTGTACCAAATTATCTAGATAAAACGTCGATAAAACGTCGTAAGTAACACGTCTGTGAAATGTCGTTATAATTCTACTATTTTATCCTACTTAAAATTTGTTACAAAAAATGAAGACTATTGTACTCTTTCCTACGCAGATTCCAGGATTACTCATTTAAAAATTCAGAAGAGTTGTCGAAATATTCATATAGTTTCAGAATTAATGGCTAAGTCTTTCAGAATTTATTTTCTTTGAGTAAACATCAGTCCTCGGTCGTATA
>JARJDZ010007458.1:0-30416 GCA_030264555.1 Aleochara sp. GC000083
AGTGACAAAAATTGAATATTTTTCACTTGCCAAATCAGTGACGTACATTTTTCTACAAGTGGAAATATATACAAGTGGGAGAAATGAATGATATCTCACAAAATAAAGTGCTATTGTTCCTAAGGTATCAAGATTTTAAGGTTTGGCAAATATATTCATAATGTACCAGGTCAAACAAAATTCTGACGATTTAATTGTGACATTTGAAATGTCATATCAAAATTGTGGAGTAATTTTGGATTTTGTTGCTTTTTGGAACAATTGTATCAACTTTTCTCCAGTAAGATAAAATGTCGTATATTACACGTGTGCGAAATGCCATAATAAACCTGTGAAATTTGTGTATTACTCGTGCAATCGCACTCGTGATTCAAATCTTTCGATCATTTATAATTTTGCATTTCTCACACTCACAATATTTTTTAGATCATTTGAAGAAAAGTTTACTAAAATTTGCCAAATCATCTCGAAGATAATGTCAAACGTATTTAGCTTTTTTTTCTCAACAATAAAATTTGAGATTGCGATATATTCAAAAAATCTCTTATGAAATTTTTTTCAATCTGATGGTACGACTTTACAATTTTAAAATCTTGATTATTTTTCACACGCCTGTATCCATAAATTAGCTTCATTTCCTCTTATTGCTCAGGCAATTTGCCCGATAACGATATTTTCCGTCTGATATCACAATCTTCTGGTAAATGAAGCGAAAACGAAACACACTGAAAAATCGTTACGTTCCTACGTGTTGCACGCTAAACGTGCACGTCATTATATAATATGTGGAATATTTTCGTATTCGTCCTATGTCACAAGACGTAAGACGTGCGATCGGGAGGTGAAAGGTGGTGAAAATTGGCTGGAACGGGTGAAATGCGCGTTGCCTGTCGTTTTTTCCCGATAGGGAGATTGTCGTTTCTGGAGTCGCAATTGGGGTTATTAAACTTTTGAGCACGCGACGCGTCATGTCACGTGTAACCTGTTTGTTCTTGTTCGTTGTGTTTTTTTAGCTGCCAAACGATTATTATATTCATTTCTTTGAAACAAACATACTTCAAAAGTTGCGCGCCTATCATGGAGGTAATAGTATTTTTTATATCCTTACGTGCCGGGCCTTGGAATGTTTGATAAATAATGGAACTAAGTGCATAGGAAATGTACCTGCAGATGGAGATAAGATATAAATGTCAAAGAAATAAAGTTTAAATGCCATCATACGAATTTTTTAATATTTTTGTTAGTAGAAATACATATTATTTAAAAAAAATAAATTTGAACTTGTTGGACCAAAAATCCATGAGAAAATTATTTTATTATTTAAAATAATAAATACTAGAAACTATGATATTTATTATCTGCTAGGAGGAAATTAACATTTTTCTATTTCTTTTTCTCCCCTGGGATTTTTGATGCCACAAAATAAGCCGAAAATCTGTAAAGCTCCTTTTCCTTTTTAGCTAAGCTTCACAGATCACAATCTATTCCATTTTTTTTTATTTGGGATTGTATTCTTGTATAGAATGTGGCTGAGTGATCAGCAGTGCTGATTCCCATGCTTGTGACCAGGATTTGCCACCCTTGGGAGATCATTCGCGTATTAGAGTGAAATTTGCCCAAGTGCAAGAATCCTGTGGAAATGTCAGAGCTTAGCAATGTTGATGTGGAATGGAAGGAATAAGAGTATAATGGCTAAGGGTTTCCTGATGGTAGGGAATAAAAAATTTGAAAATAAAAATTTTATTTGAAGGAAAAATTATTTGAGAGAAAATAGAAATTATAAGTAATGAAATTTAGGTCCAGACGCGTATAGGAGTACTTGAAAGAAAATGAAGATGGAAGAAGAAAAAATTAAAATGCCTTATTCCCTACACCTGATTATATGCAAATTTTTATCATCTGAAGAGTTAATAACTGCAAGAATTGCCAAACGAGGAACGTTAATTCTACGTTTTTCTTTTTTTATTTCTAACATTTAGTATGAATGTAGAGAGCCGAAAAATGGGTTACAACGTTAAGAATGAAGAATGAGCTTGCTCTAATTGGTTTAATCGTAATTTGATAATTGTTTACATTTTATAAGCTGGAGATGGTTACTTACAATTAGAATAATGAAGTAACGTTGCAAATTTAAAAAAAAAATTTCGAATCATATATAATCTAGAGCACCTTATTTTTATCATGCCCTACTTCAAGTTTTTTGAGACCATTTTCAAACTATGCTGTCAGGATTCAGGAACTATTTTCAAAATACGAATTTTTCAATTCTCATTTCGGATTTTGGTAGTGCGTCATTAGAAAAAGTGATTTTTTTGTATCTCATAAAGAATTTACAAACTAAAATTCGTTTTGGTATTGCAAACTTTGGAGCATCCCTTACATATTTCTGCAAAAACCGAAAATAACATGATAATTCTGCAAAAGATGTTGATATTGCCCATACGTTTCTGACGCTTTTTCCGCGTTAAATATTATTTCAGCAGAGCGCATCTCTGAAAATAACCTGTCTCTGCAGTTAGAAATGAATAACAGTTTTAGTTTTGAGTGCAAGTGCATGAAAATTGCAATATTTCAGAGCAAACCTCTTGAATTGCGTGCTCTAGGTAACGAGCACTTTAAATCTTCATTAAGCTTACATAATATTTCAGCGTTGCTACCACGGGTAAATACCGAACGATGTAGTCTTCTCTAGCTAGATCCACCATCAGCCCATCTATATGGCGATGGAGAATATATGCGCGCTTCAATAAAAAACGAACCGAACAGAACGTTACGTTGCAACACGAGCTCTATAAAACATCCTGCCATCCACGCCTTTGACTAGGAACCATCCTCCCTTTGGGTTGGTGGAATGCGTAAAATATTGCGGGCGGTTTTCCCTTTTTTGCGTTACTTCCGTATCATGGTGGCTGGAATTCTCGGAATAGTTGTGGGGCTACATGCATTTTATATGCGTTTGATATCTTTGTGGGTTTTGCTAGTCATTCTTTCATAATATATATTTGAAATACTCTTTATTAGATTGTCAACAATGTTTCAGTTTGACATTTTTTAAAATAATAGGTTTAGGTAAGAGAAATCTATTATTTTTGCAATGGATGATTTTAGTTATCTGTATCTGGCGTTGAATATATTATTTTAGTAGTAGATATTAGTTGTTGATTATATAATAAGTGTGAGAAATGCAAAATTATAAATGAGTGAAAGATTTGAATCACGAGTGCGATTGCACGAGTGATACACAAATTTCACCAGTTTATTATGGCATTTCGCACACGTGTAATATACGACATTTTATCGTACTGGAGAAAAATTGATACAATGTTCCAAGAAGCAACAAAATCCAAAATTACTTCCACAATTTTTGATATGACATTTCAAATGTCAAAATTAAATCGTCAGAATTTCGTGTGAGCTGGCATTTTATGATTATGTTTGCCAAACCTTAAAATCTTGATAGCTTAGTAACAATAACACTATCTTACTGGAGCGCATAATGTTGCATTGCTATTATTTCGTGAGATGTCATTCATTTCTCCTACTTGTAGAAAAAAGGTAATTATTTTTTCCACTTGTATACAAATGTACTGATTTTCACTGATTTGACAAGTGAACAATATTCAATTTTGTAATTAGTATATTTACAGTTTTTCTTTTAGTAAGATGAAAATTCAAGATAGGTAATTGAAAATGTTATTAGAGTTTAAAGTTCTAATACTGTAACACATATAATTTCATGTTAAAGATTGTAAAAACACTTTGATACCATTTAAAAAAGTTGCTTACTAAAAAAACTCGATGCTGGGTGCTTCACACAAAAACCTTTATGAACCGAATTTACATCTGTGAATTGTTGCTGAATTGCTGCAAAATTGACCTATTTTTGAAGCGAATGGTGGTTAGTAATGAAAAGTGGGTCACTTATGACAAACTAAAAAACGGTGGTAGATGAACAGCAGTGAGCAATCGAAAATTATGACCAAACCCGGATTGACGGGTTTGAAGGATTTGCTACTATTTGGTGAAATTGAGAGAGAATTATGTTTTATGAGTTGCTCTCCTATAGTTAATTTTTTTATTCAGATACTGTTAACAATTAGACCATTTGTTTGCAATCAAACAATGTCAGATGATACACATTAATAGTTCGAACTTAGTACCAAGCGATTACCACTTCTCATGGTAGAAATTTCTACCATGACCACTTCTTCCTGTCCATGGTGATCAAATTTGATGGTAAAAATCTCGCTTCAAAACTTAATTTATTGACAATAGCAAATAAGGGTTCTTTGATAGAATCGTATTGATATTGCATAAATGTAACTAAAGTTACCAAACAAAATGGCGCATGTTTGAACTAAATCGGACAATTTTAACTATGTTAATTAATTTTGCAATTTTATGTACAAATAATAGATTACTTGCAATTTATATTAGTGGTCAATATTTAGACATTATCAAAATAGCACATTCGATGGTTTTTAATTTTAACCTGTTAGTAACTGAATAGTAAACTGATTATAATATAGACTACTTTGGAATTATTTAACTTTGAAAAAAAACCATCGCCATGCCACAAACTTTGGATCCATATGTTTCTTTCAATACTTACAACAAATGCAACACTCAGAAAATACATCAGAGGTCAGGCTCTAACCTAATGTTCCAGTTTGTTCAACGTAAAAGAAGGAATGTTATATATCAAAAAAAATCTCATAAGCAATCCATAAAATGAGAGAATGAGAAAATAAAAAAATATGGGCATCAGAAACTTTTTCAAATAAGACGAAGTTTCCTTTTTTGTTTTCAGTGCAATTTCGCAAAATTGAAAATAAGTTGATTCGGAGGAATAGGAATGTCCAGTTATGTTCAAATATTTGTAAATATTTCTACAATTCGACTCGAGAATTTCTTGCATATTTATATAGGTGAATTTTTCCGCCATTTATAGTTTTTAAGCAATAAATAATTATACTATTAATTTAATGCAATTTTATGACAAACTTTAAGATATTTTAAATATTAATGCAATTGTCAAAACGTTATATTTCTACACCTATCATTTATTATTGTTTTCAACATGCCTTCGATCAATTCATCCCCATAGATGACATTTCTTCAACATCTTTCTCTTTTATTTGGATTGTCCCACAAAAAAAAAACTATAACATCAAATCGTCGACAATTTATCTACTGGCACATGAGTCCTTGGAGAGACACCAACGTTTTTTTATTCCTCTTCTACGATTTTCCACGTTTTTATTTATTTAATGGTTTATTTCCTTGGTGATATGGAACCCATATTTTCGCATTTCCTTTATTGGGCGTTATCAGTATTCTGGCTAGTTCTCCGGCGATTCCATTTTGCCAGTTACACGGCCACAAATAACTTGCAAACCGTTATAATTTACTGTTGAGCGCTTAGGGAAGTGGTTGTAGGTAGAAGAAGCCCATTTCCACCACGCAGGGAGAGATATGTGGGTTGAAAGGATGGGCACATATGTTCAAGGCGTGCGAGCGTTATCAGTGGACGACATCTTGCAGTTGCTTTATTTGGCACTTCTAACTGGACGAAAGAGGAGGCCTCATTTGTTGTTGTCCGTGTAATAATATGTCCAAGTAAAGTTGGCTATTCTAGAAATGTTCTGTTGCGTAGTTGAGTTTTGTAAACTAATTGTTTATCATCTCTGTGAGAAATGACGGGGTTTTATTATTAAATTTACACTGCATTACATATTAATTCTATGATATTTGTCAATATTTACATAGTAGGAAAACCAATAAAAAGTGCTAAATCGAAAAAAAAATAATAAGTATATACTATAACATCTCAAAACTTTAAAATTAGATGAAGTACTATTTTTAAATATTTTGGTCTGCATTATTAATATCTTCTACTTTCTTCACGTATTATTAAGGGGTTACATGGGTTTCATGGATGAAAAAAAAAATGGCCCATTTTCCATAATTTATTTTGCATATAAGAAATAAAATCATTTATTCAAACTTTTTACTGTCTCAAAGGTATAAATTTGAAAAACAGTTTTTGAATTTTTCAATGAAAAATGTTCAAAACTCCGCCATCGCGTTGTCAGCAGAACACCTGATAGGGTCATCAGAAGCAAAAAATATTGTAGTTAAGAACATTAGGACGAAGGAAAAAAGTGAAAATTGAATTTTTGCAGATCTTTTTCCAAAAAAAATTCAAATTTTCGCAACACTTTTTTATTGGAAATAGATATAATTGAAATAATATAATATCCTTCGTCCAAGTTGTCATAAAAAGTATTTAGAAGGCCTGTGGAAAGTTTCTTCAAGATAGGTTGACTAGTTTTCGAGAATTTTTGAGAACCGATTTTGAAAACACCGTTTCGAGAAATAGTTATTTATGCACCAAGAGAATTAATGTTTTGTTCCCGAAACTGTAAATAAAGTAAATTTTCAGTGGAGACGTTGGAATCTATTGTAAATATTTATGATTTATCAAATATTGAAATGTACTAACATACCTGTTGATATTTGAATTGTCAGATGTGATTTTTTGCATTATAAGTACACATAAGAAAATATGGAACAATTTTGGACCTCTTTCCCAGAAAGTTAACAAATTCTTCCTTATTCGAACCAACTGATTGTTAGAAAAGTATTATTCTTATCAGAATTTGTTTTGTGCGTCATTCGATTTATTTGTCATGTAGTAGGCCCGATAAATACGTATTTGACAAATATTTGGAGAAACATCTTTATCTCTATTAAATAATTTTTGATTGATCTATCTGACGCATTGTAGAACTTTTCCATAAGAAAAACTGATTATTATCGGTAATTTTGAAGTGATTGACGTCATCAGGTTTTTCTCAGTACCGGAAACGCCTCATACTTTATCAAATATCTCATTTATCACGTGCGATGTAATACTGATGTTGTAATCTATCTGTTTATCTATTATCTAAAAAGAATTAATTGAGATAGATTTTTAACTGAAAATATAATAATGACGCAAGAGACACTTAATTTTAAATACCACTTGATCAGTTTTAAGTACGTTCGCAATTTTATTAATTAATTATTAGAATTTTAAGAGCACTTATCTTATTTATTGTGATGATAAACTTTTATTTTCCCCGACTTACAAAATATTAAACATTATCTAAAGCTAATGCATAAATGTAAAACTTTAATTTTATTAATTAAGTTCCAAGAAACATTTCAAAATTTCCTATCATATATCACAAAAAATTCCTAATATAAAATTGATGTAATGGAGCCATTCTGAACTTTATAACTCAGTTCGTAGTCGTTAAAAATAAATTGCGACTTTTGCCTCGTTCCACCTTCACATATTTCGCCTCATGCGTAACAGTTCTTGCTTCACAAACGGCCTATGTATTTTCAGTTCAGTTTGTATTATTTGCATCTTCTTTCAGATTCGGGCGGCTCTTTATAACTTGTGTCTGAAATCATCTCGTCTCAAGTTGCTGCATGGCATATAAGAAGCGCGTAGATTAACTAGCAAACATCAGTTCGAGCTGTTCTGCAGTCTGAGAGTTGTCTTGTACGCTTGCCAAGAAGATAAAAACTTTGACGTTCCATTTATATTTTCGGATGGTGAATGCGAACAACGCCAACCATACTTCTAGAAGAGAAGTTCAGGCGATCTTTGACGGTGCATTTATTCTCGTTTTCACTTTTACTCGAAACGTTAAATTTGAAGTTTCAAGCTTGACTGACATTGTTTTGTTTTCAAAGCCTTTTATTGTGAAAAGTTAATTTTGAGTCACATTCCAATTATATTCGTAAATAAAGTAATGGTAACATATTCGGAAATTTATTTATCAATATAAATGTAGATAGCATATTTTGCCAAAAATCAATTTTATAAAAAAATGTAAATCACTTTTTTTATGTAAAATATGATTACAGTTTGAATACTTTCTTGGGACCAAATTCAACAAAGTTTCACCCTCTGCTTCTAGCCATGAAATTCAAGTAACTTTTTCGCATTCTTTTCTTCACATCCTCCAGCCTACAACGTTATCGATGTGGGATCCTTTCAAGGACACTGGGACTTCAACTTTATATCTTGTCTAGTCTAGCAAAAACGTTTATTCCCCACAGTTCTGTTGCCAGGTTGCCCCAAGTACAATCGATAAGAGTGGAAATCCTCGAGTTGGGATCACATAGTTCGTTGACTCAATATCTGCAAATACTCTAAATGTTCCGAGTCGATTGCTCTATTTTGGAATCCAGGAACTGCCACCAGAATCGACGTCTCAGCCTAAAGTAGATCTCATTTGAGGCAGGCTTAAGACGCACCAACCTGAAATGTGAATGGTTCAGCAATGAATGTCAACTATGCCATGAATTGGCTTAGGTCTTTGGGTAAGGCGAAGCAGGACGAAGAGGAAGAATTTCATTAGAGCACATTCCGAAACGTACAAGTGTCTTGTACAATTACGTTGAGCAATCTAGTAGCAAGTACAATGTCATAGTAGTTTAAAGGTTTAGTTTTCAGGATAATTTAAGGATAAGAAGATAAATTGCTGATAATAAGGAGAATTCCAATGGATTATTGTGTTTTATAAGAGTAACCATCTCTTCTGACATTTCCTTCATTCATTTCTTAAAAATTTAACAATATTTGACAAAATAATTTCAGAGGTTGGCCAGTTTCCAAATTTTTCATACATTACAATCCATGAAGGTTTTCATGAAGGGAAATTTTTTAATACTATACAAAAAATAATAAAAAAATAACCTTTTTCCAAACTTTCATAGATATACATTTGAAAAATAATTTTTGAAAGTTCAAAGAAAAATTATTAAAGATCCGACTTTAAGAGGTTGTTCCCAGACGGCAAGATAATCAGAAGTGAAAAAAAAATTGTGTTTTAATTACTATATTTAATTACATAATCTAGTATTTGGACTAAGGAAAAAAACTAAGGAAAAACATATTAAATTAAAATTGGATTTTTGACAGAAGAATGCAAAAACATTTTCCCAAATTTCCTCAATTTTTTTAATAGTAATTAATTCTACTGGCACTGGAATTTTGAAGTTTAGTTTGAATGAACTTGTAACAACCGATTTTGAAAACACTGTTTCGAAAAAAACGTAAAAAAGTTTTGAGCATCAATAAAACCAGGGCATCGAACTGATATTTTTTTCGATCCGGTTTTCGTTCTGGTTCAACTTTTCAAAAATATATTTGTTCAGTTCCACTTTTCGTTCCGAACGAAATAACGGTTTCTTTCGTTTTCGTTCCTTTTCATCTGTGAAACCGAAATAAATATACAACTTTCGCACATGATTTCTTATCTCTTTCTCAATGAAGCCCTTTTCCTAAACTGAAGTGCGTTACTGAAAACACAAACCTCAGCGAAAATTAAAATACCAGATGACTTTTTTCTATAGAATAGCGAAGTGTCTAAACAAACAATAAACACTGCTTTAAGGCATTTTGTTACATTTGCTTAAACCAAGAGTATCCAGAAAATAAGAGTGTTAAGAACGAGATATACCGACATTTTTTTTTTCGATTCAGTTCCGGTTTTCGTTCCTGCAAAAATAACGGTTTTTTTCGTTTATCGGTTTTCGGTTCGGTTACGGCTCGTAGTCCTAAATAAATTAAAGTAACTTGTATCTTCGAAACATGAAAATTATATATATAAATTATATTACATAAAATAATAAGACAATAAAAAAAATAATTTTCTGAAACTGTGAAACACATGTAACGCCTTAAGTTCTTGGCAAATGTAAAATTTGGCTTACTTGAACATTGAACATGTAAACGAAGTATTCTTGCTAAATGTATTGGTTCGATTGTTGCTTCACCTTGTAAACTTTCAATACTTCTTCAGCCTTTTCATTATACAGTATATACTCTTGTACCCATTCTTAAAGTTTCTTGGCAAGTCTGGTATTTCCCAGACACTTGAAAGTCTAGACTTTATAATATTTGATTCCGCTTGAGTGCAATTCCCACATTGCGAATTCTGTTGGCAGACACAAAGGCGTCAATTAGTTGAAGTGCATACACATTTTGCACTCCCACGTTGCTCCAGTTGGCTCTGGATGCAGCACCTCTTCTTTTGCCACTTTTCACTGGTGATTCAATGCACTAACATTTCCGGGGTTACGACGATTTCAATCACGTCAACTTGATGAGCTTATTGATTGTGAAAACACTCCATGCATCAAATAGACTCTTACAGGTTGTTCACAATTGATTTTTCAAGTGGAGGAACTAGAAATTGTATCGTGAAATCTATCAAATCCTCAATTACTATCGTGAGCGAAATTATTGTGATACTTGAAGTTGGAGACGTTATAATATATTAAATGTCAATAAATATAAAATGGGGAAATGCAGATATCAAAATAAAATGTACTGATTGTGATTGGGGCATTTTGCCAAGGATGAAGGTCATTTTAATAATTTCTGTGGGACTACTGGTCGTTGATTTCAATAAGTTTTAGTTGAAAGACATTCCATATTTGCACACTTTCCTGTTTTTCATTTTTCCTTCAAATTTCCTTTTTTATTATTCTTACGCATTATGGTTTGGCATAATGGTATCTTTTGCCAATTCCTTGAACAATCGTTGCCTTCTATTTGTCTGCACAATACAAAACCATTCCAACTGAAAGCAAACACCGCAGAAAAGGGAAGGAAACTCGTAAAATACATATACTCGAATTTATGCTTTGGGCGTTTTCTGTTTCTGAACTAATGCCTCATTTTTCATTTTAATGCATTTTAAATATTCACCATATAAATCTTTGAAGCACCCATTTTTGCGAGGTTAAATTTCGCTCACTCAGATAATATTTGCTTGATGAAAGTTGTAAGGGATTTACCTCTTCATTTTATCGCGTTATTTTTATGGGCGAATCCACAAATTTTAATTACAACGCGGCTCGCACTTTTGCAATTTTAACAGTTTAACTTAAACCGAGTGAAAATGAGATACCATGATATCACCATTATAATATTTTCATTAATTATTTCGCTGGTTTAAAATTTATCAAGTTATGAAAATCCTGATGAGCTTGTGTGTAACACTCTTGTAATAAGATATATTATGCATAAAATTAATTAAAAAAAAAACTTCTGGAACTCATTTTTGTACATAAATTTATTTTTCAATGATATTGCATGGAAATTTTTTTGTTAAAGGATAATACTTTTGATTTCCATGGAAATATATAATGTCAGTAATCGATATTAACATTTACATTGTTGCACCGTTCCTAAATTATTTATAGGTGGATTCCTCATTCATTATCATTTATTGCTGGGTGTTTTATCGGTAGAGTCTAATGAATAAACTACCACAGCAAGTAAGTGACTAAATAATACCATCGATAATGCTCATTGGCTTTTTATGCACACTTGCCATGTTTCTTGGAAAACAATTTTTCAATATGCTAGTAAATACCAGGTTCAATGGAATTCTAACTGCTAGTCGATATATGGAGATACTGAAGCTTATAAATTATTTATGTTATCGATTTGTATTGTCAATAGGTATTTGTTAAAAGGGTGTCATTTTCCTGTCTCTAAATTGAACACGGTTATTTACTATTTATATCTTAAGAAAGGCCTTGTCAATTAATGCACACAGTGTATTTCAATGTAACAATATTTCTTCAATGTATTCATCAATAACCTTTTTAGTAACTAATTCTAAGTAAAATTTTCAAGGGTTCAGCAATTTTTTTTTTGATAATTGGTACCATTATTGGTTTAATGGTTAAATTTAACTTAACATATCAATAAACTGAGTAATTTTATAAGAAATTAAATATTCTTTTGGATTTTTTTGTTATTTTTTCTTGACATTTAATTTCTGCCCTTGTTGAATTTTAAAATTCCGGTCTTTGATAGTCGTTTGTGTTTTGCTTTTGCTTTTCAACACACAATTTACTCATATTCCAAATGAATGAATATGAAAGCAAGATCATGCTGGATATAAAACACAAAAGAAGAGGGAATGTGAGAGAAATTTCCACATTTATAGCCACTGCATTCGAACAATGGTGCTCGAAAACCCTAACGACTAATTTGCGAATAACCCTCGCATTCATATTTTTCTACTTCTTCCTTTTGTTGTTCTTTTGTTATAATTTGGTCCTTTTGTACCAGTTGGGTTGATACCAATTAATTTTCCGTTTCGTTTCGTTTCTTCTTTGCTGTTGTTTTTGTGTGATATGATATCCAAGCACTTTGAAAATTTGTTTTCAACTTCCAATTCAGTCTGCTTCAGTTTGCTGATTCTGTTTCTCATTAGTCCGCCAAAATAATGTAAAATATATGAATGGAGAAAATTTCGCATATAAATGGATTGGAACATCTTAGAGTTTCGTCTGAATTGTCGTTAAAATTCAAGATGCAAATAAAGACCAAGAAATTCGCCACGTCAGGGAAGAAAGCTTTCCTCGATGGGCAGATGATGTCGATATCACAGGGTGCCTTTACGATCCTTTTTCTTCCACGATGTGCCAATAAAATTGTGTCTAAAATCCCATAGAGCGTCATTTACCGTATATCCCATTAAATTTTTTTCCATACTTTACATTTTTCTTGGTTGGTTTTTTATCGGTTTACTTTAGAATCTTAATTTTATTATTCTGGCAGGGAATTGTAACTGTTACATTTTTTCCTGAAATGTCCATTGAAGAACAAAAAAAGAAACAACGAAATTGCAAAAAGCTGGAAAATGCATCGTTTTTTCTTCAAGCATCATAAAAGCAGTTAAGTGAAATAGCGACTCAGATAACACGAGTACTCTCAATTAACAAGAAAAAACAGAAATGCTGAAGAAACAAGAAAAAAATCATTCTGTCAAGAAAAAAAGGAGTAGAATGACGTGGAGGATAAAAGGGTAACAACTGACAAGCATCGTGCGTTGAAGTGTTGGGACATCCTCAAGAGAGTTGTCCTTCAAGGACATTGACAAGAAGCGTATCAGTTTCCTTACAATGTCTTTCAATACCATGTTTTTCCGTTTCCACGTATCGATTCTATTTTTTTGTATCTTAGTGATTTCTTCACATGTCCTTCATACAATATCGATGCTTTTTTTGACATATCTCTTGCCATAGCATTACATCGTTAGATAATGAACAAATGATTGTTGAATAGATAACGAATTTCGTAGTCACAATATGAGATTGTGAACAGAGATAATGAATCACAAACAAATCGCAAATTCGTTGTGCGAATCTTCCTCGCGCATAAATTTCATCGTTTGTTTGTTCACATACGTTTCATGTTCGCAAATGTTGTTGGATTTATTTCACCCACATCATCAGACATCATGCGAATCATTTATTTGTTTAGCATTGCTTGAATCTGCCAATGAATTTCATTCTGCATGTTTAGTTTCAATCATAAAATGGGTTTCACATGAAGATTTTGGAATTGGATATCATTTTTCTGTTTTTTAAATATTCAACAATCTATCGAGAGAGTTTGTATTTAAACTATATCCTAGAAGTTAAAACTTGTGAGTTTTCTCACAAACAAGTGTTATTCTAGCACATTTCAACAAGGATGTAAATATTTGCGTTGCTCCATGTTTTGTGTTCAAGAAGGTATTACAAAGTTTCCTTGGTAATATTGAATTTTTTTTCATCTGCTTCTTTTTTTCTTTTTATCCTTTATATTTCTGTAATTCCATAAAAGTTCTTCGCAGCAAACAAGATTAAACTTTTGTGCTTCGAAGATAAAGCGATAAAACTAGTTGAAAATCATACCTAGGAGCGAAATAAAGATTTCATATTCTGAGAAAATACTCTTCAAATCGGATTTGGCAACTGAACAAATATTACCACAATATTATCTCTTGGGATTGGATATTGCATGCTCAATATTCGTAATGCAAAGATGAATGAGTTCAAAAATGTAGGAGTAACAATATGTAGCCTTGAGATTAACAATGACACTTTAAAGAGATAAATTTGAAAAGGGTCTCGGTACACACAATACGTACAAACATTCCTGAAAAGATTACTTGGATATCTTCCAAACCGCATGAAAAATTATGGCGCCACCAAAAGCGTGTAGAAAACGTATTTTAAGTATTTCCTTGAAAAGATATGGAGCTTTATTTACACCACAGGGTTATCCAACAAACGCCTTCTTGTGTCAAGTTTATTTTTTTAAATAACTTTTATGTCTTTGAAATAAATTAAAGTTTTGGCGAATTGGTAATAATTAAGGAAAAGTTCAAATATATTTTATCACAAGATATACATATAAAAGTTATATTCTGGCTTTTATGAATATTCCTTGTTACTGTATTGGACACTCATGAATCCTTCCCGAGCTGGAGGATGCAAATGTCGATAAAAGGATTTGCCTTCGGGTTTTCCAGGAAGTACATTCAATCTTCCTCCATGTTATATATTTGGTTAAGATGTTAACGGAAAATCGAACATTGTCCTGATGAATGTATAAATCGCCTACTACTGATTGAATTTAGTTTAATCCAATAAAGAAAATCTAATAAATTTTTGTTTTCTGCAAATTTCAATATTAACAGTAATTCCAAAATTGAATTGAAAAATTGAAGAAATATGGATATTAAAACAATTATGTTTAAAGTAAACATATTTAATGTTGGTCGAAATTGCGACAGGATAATATCAAATGGCTATAAATCACTTCAAGTACATTACGCTTTAAATTTATGGTCCTTGATTTGTTATTGAAGTGGTGAGTTGGAGAATTCTGTCCTAGTTGAAATTCAGGATATATTTTATGGGACTTTAAAACTTCAACCATTTTCCGTAACGGTGCAAATGAGTGCTTTTTCTTGCGGTGCATCTTGTGTTTTTAATCGATCTTTTTGTCCACTCTTTTATTTATTATCTACCGGAAGGAAGAAATAGAAAAAAAATCAAACAATTACACGATGCTGAGTGATTAATTGTTCGAATCTCACGAAATGTTACCTTAACATCAAGGACGATCTTTTTCTATTGCTCTATATATTTGTTCTATACCCTTGTATTTCTGTTAAAAGACACTCAACGACTAAAAACGATCCTTTCGGATGGATTTTGTTCTTGTACAGAATGTTATTGAACGGATATATTGATAAAGTGTATCCTGATTATATTTTTACAATTATTTTAATGTTTGATTTATTTAGCAAATTTAATGCGAATCTAGTATTTTAGAATTCATTTAACATTTTATACGATTTCATCAATATTTAACGATTTAAAATATTGGTTATAAATGGCATTAGAGTAATGAATATCAGCTAAAGATTACAGTAAAAATTCTGATGTTCCTTGTAGATGTATCATTTGTGTTAATAAAGTTTATTTCACTTGTGAGTGAAACTGATGTCAATTCGTGAAATAATATGCTGGTTACTATTGTTACAACTGCTATTGTGCTAACAAGATATTTGATGAGTTCCTAAATAAAAACAATTTTGAACTGACAATGAATATTAGAATATTGTACCAATTCTTCTGCAGTGAAATAAACAAGACAATTTATCTCATATGTTTGGAAAATTCCATTAGAAATTCGAAATAAAGAACAACGTCAAAATTATTATATCCACTTCCTAATGAAAATATAACAACACAAAATATGAGATAAGTGCTATTTCTTTTAAAATTCACATTACTTTTTCCTTATAATGAATATCTTTAATTATACTACTTTTTAATTTAATTGTGACAAATATCTCGGATAAAGAAATTTTCCTCATTTCATCGGAGCACAATATTCACAGACTTATGGGAACTAAATTAGAAAAGGATAACGAGGCTTTAAATAAAAACAATTTTTTATTACTAAAATATACCCAAGAAATATAATTGAAACATTACAGAATTAAACAATATGGGTGCATATTTTCAAATTACTATAATTATTAAATAATCTATATTTTGAGATAATGTAGTGACATTTAGTTTTAATATTCGATAATAGTGTGTTGCGTTAACTTTAACAGTAAAGTTGGTTAAGTTATTATTTATAACTGTGTATGTACACTCGTAGTAAACAATGGTACGCAAATAGAAACTTATCCAATAACAAGCATACAATTAACGACTAGGGATTATAATATTATTTCAGCCACATTCATTTACATTTGAATAATAAGGACCTTTTAATTCAAATTCTTCGTTGCACAGAATTTACTTTATTTTTCAAGCCATAGGATTTTAAGCATATTTTTTTTTCTTAAAATTGTCCATTTAATTTATAATGTATTTAATAGAATGTTCTGAAAATATTTCTAGTAGACTTATTTCATTGTGACTTTATTTTTATTAATTGAAAATGGGTTATGTCTAATTCGCAATCTCATAAGGTTCAAACTCCATGTCTTCACGTTTCGGTTTGGGTTTAACTTTTTCGTAGAAATCAAAATTAAGCTTTGACTTGTTATTAACATTATTGCTATTATTACTATGATTGTGCGTGTATGTAATTCCCGAATATGTTTTATTATCCTCGCGCATTTCCCCCCACTGAATCAATCGCTTCGCCTTCATTTCTTCTCCGATGATTTTCGGAGAAGTCTCATTGCTGTTTTTCTCTACATGGTTGCGTTCGTTATGGTTATTTTTATTAATATTATTATTATGATTAGTACTGATTCGATTACCATTGAGTTGCCTGGTTTTCGTTGGTTCATCAGTTTCGATTTCACGAATCGATTCGTTGATGTTATTCTTATCGATGACATTCCTCGAATGCGCAGCAGCCTGCTTCTTCTGATTATGTTCATCGAGGATTTGCTTCTGCTTGGTGATGAATTTCTTCCGGTACTCACTCAAATTCTTCGTCCCGACGAGTTCCAATCTACTGCTACAGCTATTCGACTTCAGCAATTTGAATTTCACTCCTTGATACGTTGGTTCCCCTCCTCCTCCTCCATGACCGCCGTGATGATTTCCGTAACCATTTCCTGGATGGGGATTCGGCACCGATTTGAACCGACAATTACAGTTGCATTTCTGGTTTTGGATCTCTTCCATGATGGCCTTGGTCATCGCCTGCGGTTTGCGTTTGCTGGTCATACGACCACCGTAATAAGTGACCGATGTGCCACATTCCCGAATCTTCTCCAAGATATCTTCGCTGACGTATTCGCAACAAACGTCGTTCTCCTCATCGTAAAATTCGTCGTCACACTCCGACATATTGGAACTACCATCGCTTGCTGAGCAGCGATCCTTATCGGGGTCAACCGGCCTAATATACTGCACGGTTTGCTTGGTAAGCGAGTCCAAATGCTTCGAGCTTTGGGATCGGGACATTTGTCCTTCGAAGAGCTGACGAACTTGCTTCACTGTGTCAGGGTTGGGAAGTTCATCGTCGTTCACTTCGCGGTTCACCCTGATCGGGTGATAGAAGAAGTGCTTCCGGAGACCGGTACTTTCGTTATTTGCGGGTGGTTTGCCTGGGGTTCGAATGAACTTGGTGACTTTGTTGGCGTGGTGCGCGTTGTTCGAACCCACATATTGAATGTTCGTTCTGATCGGTTCGATAATAACGATGTTGTTATCGATGAGCAACTCCTGGAAGGAGTAATCCTGTAAGTACTGCATCAGGCCATCAAACTGCGATTCTTTGTCGCATTTGGCGAAGATTTTCTTTTGGAATAGATCGGATTTGACGACTCGATAACGCACATGGTCGAATTCAGGTTCCACACTTTTACATGTTTTAACGGTTTCCTTGATATCTCTGTTTTTATCCATCTTCTTTTCTACTACCATTTTGTTATTGTTTGCGTTCTCATGTTCGATAAGCTCCAGAGTGTTTGGGTTCAAACTTTCATACTGATTATCAAAATATGGATTCTCAACAAGTCCCTGTTTGGTAGCAGCCTTTTGCAGTTGAGCGTCATTATTTTCGAAGAACTGTTTAGTCATCTGTACCTTGGACGGAGGTCGATCCTCCTCTTTGACTTTATTATCATCATTTTTAGCCTCAAACTTCTTCTTGACTTCATCCACTTTGGTTTGAACCGCAACGATTTTGCACTTGGGTTCTTTAATATCTGGAGGTGTTGTCTGCTTTTCTGAAGGTTCCTCCTCTTTCCGAAGCCCTGTGGTCTCTTTAACGACCATACTTCCCCAGTAATTCCTCATGGTGTTGATCTTCTCCTGGAATTCCTTGTTCAAATTGGCTTTGTTCGACATTTTTGTATCTTCAATCAGAACTTCAACCTCTTTGTCTCGTTGATATAAATCCTTGGTGTTTATTTCCTCACCGTTAACGATAACTTTCGGATTGATCTCTCCCTTGTTGATGGTCTCGTTCATAGACTTTACCGCTTCGACGAAGGTTTTATCTCCCTTGGTTGATTTCTTCGCCTTGGGGATTTTGGAAATCTTCAATTCGAAGTCGACCGGAATGGAACTGCTTGCGGTAACGTCGAAGTGATTACCAATGTTGACGATGAATCGATTGGTCGATACGTCCGATGGGGATTTGGTAAGCTTCTCGCATTTGCGCAATTTACGATCGATTTTTTCGCACTTCTGAAGGTTCTTACTCACGGTAATATCCGGTAGAGAAAAGTACTGGTTTTCGACGAGATTGCTCTTCTTGTTTTTGGAACCCGAAGTAACTGGATCGGTGCTGTTGAAGGCTCTAGAAATACGTTTGCTGAGGAAATTCTGAAGTGGTTTCTTGGAGCCTTTCTGCGTCTCTAAGAACTCCTTCAGATAATTGTGACTGTGCTTTTTGGCTTCTTTGACGTCCTCTTCGTCGCTAATTTGGGGTTTTTGTTCCGGAACACTCACCACCGTTTTGAACTCCTCCTCGGCGTTCGCCTCTTCAGACGGTACCTGAATGCTAGTCTTGATCAAATCTTTGTCGGCAGCACTCACGGGAATTTCATCATATATAGGATTCGCTTCTATATTTGAGAATTCCGACTTGGACTCGTTTCCTTCGTAGTACGACTGGTCAAATGGAAGGACGCCAATGTAGTCGTTGTTCGGCTGCGATTGCGATTGTTGCGATGGTGTTTGTGGCTGCCCACTATGGTAATGGGACTCGCTTTTTTCGGGCTGGAGTTCCTGAACGATCGGCTCCTCTACGACGTGCTCCTCGTCCCTGACCTCCACATGTCTCTCGTTACTATCCGAACCGATTCGCTCAACCGGTTCGTAGTACTTCGGATCGTAGTCGGACAAAGTTGAATCAGACTCGTAGCCGTTCGCCGGTGAAGTATAGTTGGGTAGACTTCTTGGTTTCACGTAGCTTTCCGGTTCCTGGCTGTAGTACGGGGTGTTGCCACGTATCGTACGCGGTTTGCTTTGAATATAGTGCTCCTCGACCTTGTCATACAGTTGGGTCTTGCTCAAGACGATGTTCTCATCGTAGGAGATGTTGGTGCTCTCCGGATACAGAGAACTCTGACGGTACTTGGAGTCGCGTGTAAAGTTTCCCACAGAGATATTATCGGTGAAGGATAGATCGGTGTCGCATTTGCTGTCGGGATAATAGTTCGGAAGGCTTAGACCGCTGTCTTCAGTGTGCTGGTGGTTGGAGTGTGATTGCTGCGGTTGCGGCTTGTAATGCTCCGAAGTATCGTGTTCCAAACTGTCAATTTCAGTCGTTGACTGCAAGAGACTGTTGATCGCTGGTAAATACTGCGAAGCTGAGATGTCTTCGCGATATTTGAATCCTGGCTGCTGTTGAGGGACTGCGTACTCAGGTCCGCGTGTCAATACGCTCAAATTGCTATGATCTGTGTACAGACTTTCGTGGCTGATGCCTCTTTGCAACGAGCATCGAGAAGAGCTACAAGGTACATTAATTAGTCATGGATTATGTATGTAATGGATGGAATTTGGGTACTTATTGCATCGATCGATCAGCTTCGCCCGTGGGATGAGTTGGGACCTGCGACGAGCACGGGATGCGTTCGGTATCTCTAGATTGGTGAAGACGTCCTCACGAGAGATTGCAAGGCTGCGGCTTCGTCGGAGTGTGGATTCGGTGGGTCTGTGATCCCCGAGCGGGTTGGACGAGACGTTTTCCAAGCTGCCCTGCAGGAGTTTCTGTCGGTGGCGTTTCGTATAGGTCTGGTCCTTGCGGCGCGATTGATGATGGTGGAGTAATGGATGGTTCTTCGGTTCCTTCACCGAGGATCTGTGCTGATTTACGCTATTCTCACGATCTAGCCTGGAATTTCAAAAAATTTAAATTAATTTTTGCTTTCTTTTGTTGCAGGTAAATCGATTTTCCAACGTCAATCACAACACAATTTCCCAAATGAAAAACTGGTAATGTATACAGAATGTAGAATGCACTGTATTTGAATGGTTTCGGGTCAAATTTGAAATTGGTCTACAATTTGGTGATGAGTTGTATGTGCACAATTGTATTTTACGACAATTTTATGATGTCGCGTTCATTTACCATGGAACTTATATTACCATGGTAAATACGATTCCAATACTTTTCCGCCTTGGTAAATATCGAGCCTGATTGCTGTTACAGCAATCTACGTTGCTGTTTTGTATGCACAGGAAATTTTCTTGGGTCCTTGTCACATTTTGTGATGTGCTAACAGAAATAATCTTTTTACTGCCAGGACGCTTCGTTTTGACTGGAAATAAAAGTCCACTGTAACGGGAATAATTCAATATGGGGAGTGTGGTTCATTTACCTAAATTCTATTACTGAATTTTTGGCGAAAATATTACTTTTGGCATAAAATGACAATGTATAACTTCCATATAAAATTTTACGCTTACCCAATATTTTATATCTCATTTTTATTCTTTATGCTTTTTTTGATATTCAACGTTATATACTTCAACCTGTTTATTACTTGAATTGGGAACCGTTCAATTATTGCTTTTATTACTTCATGATATTTCATTATTTTGAAAGAGCATTAAACATTGCATCCTTACAAAAAATAAAATCTTTAGCACAAAAATTTCTCAGCGGTTTAACCTTATTTTAAACCAAATTAAATGAGATGTTATTTCATCAATAGAAAATTGTGCAAAAATCTATTCACCCATAACATAACTTTACACAATTATTGCTTGAATTTGCATTGAGTCACCAACCAAAACCAACTAATTGCACATTCAATATTTACATTTGATTAGCAGCCATTAGCAAACTCGTGCCTAGCCTTCATATTACTTTCATTCAGCTCACTCATATGGAACTAATTTTCGTGTATAAATAAAATTGTTTGGTTTTGCCACATACGTCGTTCACACGGTCTTCGCAAAATTATCTATATTAAAAGCAATTAACATTAACATACAATGGTACCAAAAAGAAGCGCCTTCTCAATTTATTCTTCTTGGCTAATGTCACGGATCAAATTGTTACTAAAATTGCTAATTGCAACTGTACATCCATGTACAAAACAACATTCATGTAGTCATCGAGAAGTTGCAATCTGTTTCAAGGATTTTCTTTTATTTTTCAACTTGAACGAGGACATCTCACACCAATTTGATGTTAAAGCGTGGAAAAAGCACGGAAATTAATTTCCAACTCTGCGTGAAACAGTCTCAGTGTCCGAAAGTGTCTGCGTGCAAACAAAAAGGAAATGAGAAAATCTCGAGACGGCAAACACGTAAAAATGCACTCGTTCCGTTTTACTAGTAGTTTTCTTAAATAGGGAAAGAAATTACAATTTTCTTAATGAAAAAGTCTCGGAACTAGACGTATCTCAGCTCGGACATCCAGGAAAGAAGAGATACAAACGAGCCAAAAGGGAATAAATGTTCAAAGAGCAAGGAGTCGAGATTCCTCAGCGTCAAAAACAAATTCACTATGTAAATGGAACAAATAAATCTGATTCAAGGACGTTACGAATCTGAGACTTGAAATTGTTCGTAGTTAGATATCTAGAACCAACTGGACATTTTTTCGTGCCAATATGAAGAGTAAACAAAATTACTCCTTCAGGGGGAAAATGCTTGTGAAGTTTAATGCAAAGTTTAATGAAGCAAACGATGGGCTGTCGTACGTTTCCTTGGAAGATTCTTTTCTCGATGAAGATGCAAATAAAAAACGATAGACGTTAGGCTTGACATTGATAAATTGCTCTTGGGAAGTTTACACAGATGCTGCCACAGACGATTATTTGGTTATTTGTCAACATTATACCATCTTCATATATGAAAACCTTATTGTTTTCGGAGATTGATAATTTGCAATTTGCATGTAAAGACGAAAATCACTATGGTAAATGACTTTTGGCCATTCTTGGAAGATTTTGTGTACTTCGATCATATTAAATGTTATTAAAATACTCCAATCGAGAGATTGGAATTACTTTGCCAGTTTTTCGGATTGCGGAGTGCGGATATATCCGCATAGAGCGGATGTGCGGAAATTCAATCTCGCCCCAACTTTTCCAATTTCATGTGCGGCACGGGCATCAAACATCCCGTTCTGCGGGCGGGAAACTGCGAAAATGCATTAGTCACTTTGTGCGTATTCGCTTCGATGGAGTTATGTGGAGGTAGAGGTATTTTGCGAATCAGTTCTACTTTGCACGCTTGAGCGCCATCAGCCGGGCACATTTATAACGAAATTGACATCCATTCATTTATCCCGAGGCTGACGGAAAATCGGGAAAAAGTGAATATCTATGAGGGTATGTCGGAAATCAGAGAAGTATTCAATTTCATTTTGAATTAATGGGTTCTTAATTTTATACAAATTAAAGAAGTAGTTGTTTCATTTTTAAATAGATTTTTTTTCTTTTTAATTTTTATTTTTTGGGCCAATGTGGGAATAATCCTTAAAGTGGAATGGCAAAAGAGGAAACCGCCATTTTAAAAAGCATCGAAATTTTGCAGGGCGTCTGTAACAATTTTTGCAAAACAAATATATGTTTGTATCCAGGGACTAAATTGCCAATTATTGAACTTTAATGACGATACGAAAAAATACAGTCAACATTTTTGTCGAAAAAATTGTGCAAAAAATCTTATTTTTATTAATCACCATAATTTTTTGGTTTTTTCCTTTTGGTTAATAATAAACTGAAATGTTTTTCCAAAAATAACCTGCAAATATTTCAGTCTCACAAAATAACCATGGATAGGTATTTATTGCACCTGCAATCTCTAAATGTGATAAACAAAATTGCGGTTCTTTACATAAATTATTGGTGAACAATAAATAATTTAAAATTAACCAATATTGATCCACTTTCAAATCTTAAAACCAATTACCCTGGCCCTTGCATTTTCACATCCCGTCAAATCCCAAACTCTATCAATTACTACTAATGGCTCTTATTAAAATTTGACCAAGGCTTCAATCTGTCTGATATTACTTCATTAATTTACGCTGGAGGCGACGAAGCCGATCAATTTTGGCGTGACCAAAATGCAATTTTAATACCTAATAAATGATCAATCGTTGTTGATGATGCATCTGTTGGCTGATAGCTGTTAATTATGAATCCAAGCAGCACTACAGAATCGACCTGCGAGTTTCCGTTGAGGCCCATAGGAAATATAGTCCATTCTATGGAACGTGCAACTAATTCGATTCAATTTCCAATGCTCCAATGCGTTCGAACCGGAGAGGCTCTTCGAGCTTGTTAAATCTTAATCAGAGTTGGATGCTTTTTCCGTTCTTTTTCTATTAGTGATCGTTTCCGGGTTCAAATTGACTTTGCCCATTTGTTTTTGTTCGTGCTTTTTTCACTTTAGGCTCTTGACTTGTCAGTTTTTTATGAATGTCCTATGTTGATTTAAAGCTGGTCAAAGTAATAACTGAAAGAACATTAAATAATGAAGAGTTGAATAGAGAAGCAAGTTAGTAGTTTTCAAATTTTTGAAATTCAATATTTAAGTTCTAATTTTTAAGATTATTATTTAAAAATAATTAATGGTTAATTTAAAGGAAAGATACTAGATTTTCTTCTTATTACCATGTAAAAATCAAATAAAAATGTGAATATGTTATGGGCACACTTTTATTTTTAATTTTGTGACGAACAGACAATTCGTGCTTCATTTGCAGTTAATTTCCTATAAGAAAACCCCAATGAAGCTCGCATCTCAAGAAAAGTATAACCTAAGAGTTTACTTTATGATTTGCGAGGTCGTCTGTACGACTTCCATGGTTTTCTGCGCCTTCTTCTCATTGTCCTTTTCGCAAAGGCTACAGCTTAGTTAAGAAGAATTATGAGTGAACATTTTCATGTCCTTATTACACAATCCAACCCGCTGCGCAGTAAGGGTTTAAGAATCCACATTGTAGCACTGATGGTTCTTGCCCTACGAGCCAGAATGAAAAAAAGCATCCTCCAAGGGATAAAGGAAAAGCACAAAGGACGACCGAATAAAAGTATCAACACGCACACAAAGAAAGTGAGCAACGCAATGTTAATACTCCTTCTAATGTTGTACTCTCTCATGCGATTCTTCGCCCACAAAAGGGTTAATAGAGACACCAAAGCGCATTGATGTTAATATAGATATAAAACAAGTAGTATTAATTTTTTATATTTATTATTTCCTGGAGTCGTTTCGTGTTTATTAGCGAGTAAAGAAAATGAAACTGGAAATGGCTGGTGATGCAATATCTGGGTCGGTCATGCGTTGGTTTTTGCGGCAGGTGCTGCATTTTTTCGAATTTGCATTCGGCGAATGTATGCAGATAGGAAAGGCATTTACGAAATGCATTTTAATGTTTTGAGTGCGCCATGGGGTATTTTGCACGGAAGTGTATGCCGTATTCCGGAATGGAATTAAAAGTTGTTGTTGGATGTAATCAACGCGTGCAACAATGTGGCGAGAGTTTAATTAGCGCTTCATTCCAACGCATTTTCATTCTAGTGGACTGCACTTAAATTTCCATACAGAGCTTTTACCCGAAACAATACTGCAAAAACACGGCGTAATGTGTGGCGATTTGTGAAAAATTGTTTGCAGATTTGCTAGCATTAAAATATTAATTATCTTAAGATACAATTAGAGAATTAATGAAATTTAAATTTAAAAAGCACTAATCTTATATAACACTAATAATTGTAAACACAAATTGACTTTGCAAATGTATTTAGAAGAAAAATCTGGAGCATATGCAATTTATTGCAAACATTATAACGCAGGTTTAATTGGATAAATAGTTGAAATCTAAAATATAGAACTACAGAACACGTAACTTTAAATTGCTATACAAATAATGTCAGAAAAATTCATAATAAAATTTTCCAATAGTAATTCAACTTTATTATACTTAATTCAATTTAATATATATAAATATAATTGAGAAAGCAAGATTAATGTTGGAAACGATTAAATGTATTTAAGAGTAGTTATGCGTATGAAGTGAATACAAAAAATGAAATTCAGAAAAGTTCTAATGAAAATTAGATTAGTGCCACTTTTTGTCAAATAATAATCAAATTTTTTGATATATAGAACAGTAATTATCGCTCTGTTTATAAATACTAGTTAAATCAAATAATTCTGTGAAATCTAAATTGCATGTAATGTTTGCTGAATTTCAAAAGACAATTTCTGAATTATATTTCATGAATCAGAATTACATTTATAGCATTCTGAATTAAAAGTGATATTTTCAGAATTATAATTCACATATTCGAAATTCATTTGATATTTCAATTTCATTTAAAAATCCGAATTACATATCTTCTTTTCTAAAATATAACTGATGCTTTCTGAATTAAAACTGGAAAATTGTATAATTTTGAATTCAACTTGATCACAAAATCAATAGTTCTATACATCTTAACACATAGCGAAAAATTAAACAAAAGTGTATGTAAGGACTACTAGAGAAATATTTAGAAGTGATAATAGTGTGATAACACCTGTCAAATTTAAAAATCATCTAAATGAAGAAGCGGGAACATTGCAAATTTCTGGGAGAATACAAAAACAATCAAAACGATAACGAACTGGTTATCGTCATCCAACGTTCCAGTACCAAACTGAAGACATTTCATTAATAACTTCAAATCGATATTGATTGGCAATAAATCAATGAATCAACTAGTCAATTCACTGTAAGTTTTACCAATAAATTTTATAAATTCTCAATTCTGAATAATTGGATACTTTCCAGAATTGTCAGCGAAAATGTAAATCCCATAACATAATTTGAAATTTTTATCACAAATAATGAACGAACTTTCACTTTCTTTGTACTCTAGCACACATTAGTGCTTCGCTAACACGCGGAAACAATGACGATTTTCATTATTTAAATGAACATCATAATATGCAAATAATTCAGCATGTGGAAACATCCGACACACAAATTGTTTTCTTTTTTTCACATTTAACGACCAAACTGACCTCTTGGGTTAATTATTCATTTAGTTCCAAATATATTTTTTGTTCAAGTGTTCAAACACTTTACCTTAAATCATTCAAATAATCCCATTAGTTGTTTTTAGTCCACTAATTATCCTCGAATTTTTCAAACAATTTGCACTCGCACTTTAAACTCTTTACGATAATGAAGTACCACTTCACATGGAAATTAGAAACGTATCATTCGCGAGGCAATTCACCGTGCGAGAGACATCACCAAACTGACAGCCAATGCTCAACCAACAAGCTCACCGTGCGTTTGCCATCCTACCATCAGTTTGGTTTGTCGCTAATGGCAGCTTGTCCCATTGTTCCATGGGTTCATGCTCAACGTGTATTTCTGTGGTCATACCATGAAACCTAGATAATTATCTCGTTTCGTTTATTCAATATGTTACTTTCCCGCGTTTTTAAACGTCGCATCGGTTCAGTTTACCACATGACTTTTAATTCATAACCCAGACCTCATACTTTGTTTGTGACAGCGGGAAATTTCCTGTTGGTCGGTGTTCATTTTGAACCAAGACCATTATTAAAGTTGCATTTTGTGGCTTCAGTCGTGTTTTATTCGCAATCTTGCTGCAATTGCACCGGACAGGACAATTCTTGTTTTATTTACATGTATTCTCCCTCTTGACTCTTTGGTTCTCTGCCACATTTCGCTGGTTTACAACCACTTCGTGCAGCCAGCCAACTATGCAACCAAGCGTCAAATTCAGCGTGAAAATTGTCTGCTGCATCGTTGCCACACAACAAATTCGTATATATTACGGCATTAAAATGCAAAAAATACATTTGGACATTTGTTCCAACGCGAAACACAATAACATGATGAAATACTTGTACTTCCATCGTTGAAAAAAGTTGCAACTCCGAGAACAACTCAATGAATTGTTTCGGATGAAAAACGTGGCCACTCGTGCTATTTTTCGTTTATTTTTTTTTTATTTGCGAGGGATTCGATCAATAAATGCAGATAGAGAGTGACAGTACTAGACCAAATTTTGCCAGCCGTGCGGAAAATCCAATGAACCGAGATTTTTGGGGAACAATAAATGTTGTATCCATAACTAATTGGTCACAGTAAAAATCAGCAATGCGGATATTTTATTTGGTTTATTGCGCAACAATTGTCCACTTTAATTTGTTATATATTGTTATAAAATTACAAAGATTTGTTTGATTTTTCGAAAAAAAAAGTAGAATGCTGTAAACATAGTTAAGAAATATAAGCGTAAAGTCTATTAGAGGTGAAAGTTTTTAATTGGATCTAATTTTTCTTATATAATTTTCTCATTTTCTGTTTGATTTATGATATCACACGAAAAAGCAACCCATTGAACTTAAAATTTTATTTATTAATTAAATTAAGACATGAAAAACCTTAATTATTTTGAATGATTTTTATGCCTTTTGAAACAAAATGTAAATTAAAACATTTTCTCATTTCTTTTCAAATATTGACACTAGATAGCAAAATAAACATTTTTATAATTGAGCTGTTTATTTTGAAAGTGTCCTAAATCCATTTATTTTCAAATTGAGATATTTTTTGCATTTCAATGAATTTAAACATAAATATATAGGATACTAATAAATTATATTGATGTATATCTAAGGGTATTAAAATAATGACAATTGTTAATATAATAATATGCTTTTTCTTGCGAAAAAATGGAGTTACTTTGAAAATTAACAACCAGATTCATTAAAATATTTGCAGATTCTCAAGTTCATTCAACATAATTATACATAACTTTAAAACATTTTTAACTACATAATGTACTAATTGTGAACATAAATTTATTACAGTGTTTTAAATAGATTCTTTATTCTACTACTTATCTGTATTATATACATGTGAAAGGGATTTGTAAAAATCGTGATATTTCGATAGTATATCATAATAGATCCGTTATGTTCCTGAATTCTGCTATTGCAATTTGTCTGATATTTTTTATACAGTAGTGTTAGTCCAATATTTTCGAATTTTCTTCGTCTTTAAAATTATCTTCATTATTGAACTAACTCAGAAGATTTATATGCCAAGAAATTATTGTTTTTGCTCGGATTATAATCAACTTGAAATACTTTACTGATATACAACATGAAATTGTATATCTAATCATGCTAATTGGGAAAAACTAAAAATGAAGATAGGTCACCTCTAAAATAAACGCCTGATTTATTATGACATCTTTGTTTAAAATTTCATAATTTCATGAAGATTTGAATATGAACCGAAAATCATGGTTATGTTTCTGGGTTTACCTCAGGTCTGTTCGTGACATTCTCTATTTCAGACTATGCTGAATTTTCTCATATAGCAGGAACATTTCAATTGTGATATAGTTTACTTTGGAGGGAACGAATTCCGTGTGCATTTGTCAAATTTAGCACGTTTAACCGCAAATGCGACGAACCATGAAGCCGAAAGGGAAATTGGACTGCTGTTTCTATTCCTGTTTCTGGCAATTTAAACAGCCCAGATCTAATCTATATAGTGAAACTACCTATTCTCAAATTACTGGTCCAATTATTTCATTATTTGTCTCAGACCAACCATCCTTAGTTATTGATTTAATATGAATGATAATTAATGACCATGGAATAAGAATTAGAACAATTAACGAACTCAGGCATATTTTCGTTCCATAAGTAGTCGAATATTGAATAATTTATGAACGCATCTGCCTCAAATTGAATATTTACCAACTTTGGTGTAGCATATGGCTCAAAACTCTTCAGATGCAGACAAGAACGTTAAGGGAGGTAACTGGTAACGGCTTTTAATAATTAAAATAAAGGAATTCATTCATTTATGCAAAGGTAAATTTTTTTCGTCTACAAAATAGTATTTAGTTTGTTATATACTTCAAATTGTTATCAGAATTTTCTCCAGGCTTTGTTAAATGACAATGGCACAATTTTCTTTGTAATTTTGCCAATGTAAGATTCCTTCACAATTTTCTTGATCTCTTCTTACATTTCTTTTATATTATTTCCAAGGGGATATCTTTGAAGCAGAGCAATCAATTCCTCTTAGAAGTTATTTTTGCACCTTATGATTGTATGTGATCGTAATTGAATTTTTGCCATGTCTATTGTTGTTTCGATTTATTTCACTAGACATCATTTTCCAGACTAATATTTTTTGTAGAATTGTTGTTTTTTGATTTTCGATTTTTATTCTATTTCAATTCGTTTAATCTTGTATTTAAGTAGAGTGGGTCTAACATGAAATATTATTCCCTCGTTTTAATAACATGATACGTCGATATGGCTGATAATGGCATTTTATAACCGAAAGACGATACGAGTATTACTTCAATTTTCCACGTGGATTCCTGCACATACAACATTCCTCGAGGAGAAGATCCTTACGTATTTGAACCTTGTCTATAGACAAGTGCCAGAAATTCCCCTCGGAATTTACTTCATTGCATTTGGATCCGGCAGAAAGTAGGAAAAGGTATGAGCAAAGACGTCTGCAATGCGATAGACTGGCTTGGATAAAGTAAATTGTTCCTCTCCAGGAAGGAATTTTTCTTGAAATTCACTTTCAATTGCAATCGACACACGAGTCTTGCGCATGAATAAATAACTCTGCTTTTAATGACATCTTTACGCTTTTCATTCGTTTGTAGTGAGTATGATGAAAATTGCTTTTCACATCTTTTTTAAAATTTAACCTTAAATTGTGTTCTCAACTGCTTCCTTTGTTTTGATATTATTTCTAGGAATATATTTTGTAGAATTTTAGATGTTTTATATTCATCATACGTATAAATGTTTTTCTGTTTTAATTTATAAAATTTGCTGTTTTCAAAGAATGAAAATTTTGTTAAGTATCATAAACTCAAGTCATCTATTAAGCATCGTTTCACGTTTTTTGAATTATCATTAATAGAAATAGAATAAAATGTTCTAGAAATTATATATTCATGAAAGGTGTTGATATTTACAAAGAATTACAAACGCTATTGACATTTTGGGTATTCGAGAATCAAACAAAATATCAAGGTAGGCTCTGGAAAACAAAAAAAAGTAATGACAGTTTTAAAAAATAA
>JARJDZ010007459.1:0-28820 GCA_030264555.1 Aleochara sp. GC000083
TACCCGAACTTGAAAAATGGGGTCCCAAAAATGCAAAATTTTCGCTTTTTTTCGCGTCTTTAACTGCGAATAACTTTTGAACTGTTGGACCAATTAAACTAAAGTTGGAACCAAATTTTAGGTTTTGGTGAACACTTTCTAAAAATCTATGGGTTCATGCCCTTTTGGCAAGTGGGAGAGCAAAAATCGCGTTCGAAGAAAAAATTGAAAAAAAAAGTTTGTAGCGATAATAACGATATGAAATTCTTAAAATCGCTCGAGTTTTCTAAAATTTTCATATCTCCGAGACTAATGGATCGATTTCGATGATTCAAAGGGCATTAATGGTATTTTGGCGAAAAAATAACATTGGTCATGGTCCCGAATCTGTACGGGATTCAGAAATACCTGAATTTGCATACTTGTGTTGTTTCAAAAAGAAATTTGAACTGATAACAAACTGTTAACTTCCTTTCACTTAATTAGGTGCATATATCAATTCTGTTGTATTCCTTGATTTCTGATCGAACATAACAAATTACTGGACCATTCATTCAATAAATTGCCTCGAAACCCTACGAATGGGAAAAATCTTTGAGGAAAACTTTCGCATCGAAGCACTTTCCGAATATTTCCTCCTTGAGTTCCGCTAAGTGATTAGTATTCCCTTCATGTCTCATGCATCCTGCTCGCTCGAAGGACTCTTCACACGTTGCTCGAGCGTCATGTTGCATGTTTCCAGCTTCTTGTTGTTGTCCTTCCTGCCCCCTTCATATATGTTGTACACCATCGGTCCCCATCGCTGCATTCTAATATGTCGACGACTGCTGCTGCCTTCTTCCTCTTCTTCACCTCCATCAGGGGGGTTCCAGGTTCTTCCTTCCTATCCTGCTTGATCGTTGCAATATACATGCAGCGGCGGCAGCCGCCCCCAAGTGACGCTGGCGACTTCTTTGACGTTTCACCTCTTGCTTCCTGTTTGCCCATCAATCGGTTGACAGCAAACATGAGCAATGAGAGTGTCCTCCATATGGAGGTCCTCTTTGGCAGACACGAAGAGTGGCCAACTGATATATTGACGTTCATTTTGTCCAAGGCGAAAGGACTCAAAGGACGAAGAAGTGGGAAGCAGTAAGAAATTGAAGGAAGAGCTGAAAGGATGGGGGAAATTTTTTGAAGGGATGACAAATTGATTCTAGAAGGATTTTCATCTAGGAAAATTAATTAATGTAAGATGCTGTTAGATAATGAAATTATGATTTTAATTATCTTCAGGATTTCAGTTTATACATTTTTGAAAATAGAACGAAGATTAATGAAAGCAATTATTTCAAAATCAAAATTTTAAAATTTCTAAATTTTATCACTTTTTTGATACACCAAGTGATTTGGTGCCTCATCTAAAATGTTACATTCTTTGGTCCTCCTTGGTCCTTGATTGATTACACACATCTACACATCCAATGAAGACTTGAAGGATAATTAAAAAGATTTAATACCATCATTTGTATCGTCATTTATAACCTGCTGAAGGACTTTTTTATTCACCCCTTTTTTGTCTTTTATCTCCTTTAATGTTAAGATCCTGTTTCGGCTTATTTTTAAATCAAGAAATTGAATCTTGATGTTTATTTATCCTTCTGTTTTCTGTTCTTGAACGACGCGTATTAATTTCTTCGTTTACGAGTGACAAAAGGAGTAATGAGAGCAGAACTTGAACGAGAACTATTTCTATTAAGGGAACTCTTGCAATTGAAGTATTTATAACTTTCAAGAGTTACTCCTCGAACGAAGACGTAGTCAGAAGTCAACTATGAGCTGGCTTTAAGTTTGGTTGAGACGATCAAGGACTTTGAACTTTCATTAAAACTTTGAAAAGGTTCAAAACATTTAGTTTATTTCAAATTTAAATTCTTTTGTTGTTTCTATTTCTGCAAATATTCTTTTCTAGACTTACAAATAGTCATGAGCCAAGAAATTGTTTTTAAATTTTGCTTTTTAACTCTTCTCTTATAAAATTCTGGAATTTTCTAAAATTGAATTATCTTTGAGAATTTGGGAATTTTTCATTGTACATAGAAAAAGTTTTCTTTAACTTCTAAGATTCTCGTTCTTCCATACAAGAATCTTGCAATTTTTCAATTTTCTAAAGTAATATTTGTTAAAGTTATCAACTTTATGAAAATTTTAAAACATTCTGTAATTAAGTTAAAAATTTTCAGAATAAAATTGTATTTGATCATCTCAATGAATCAACGACAAAACACTAAAACAGAATTGAATGCAAAACGTAATCGAACTCTTCATTCCAACTCGAATCGCCATCAGTAATTCGATAAACAATCGAACGCCGTGTTATTGCAGCGAATTGCAACGTTTCGCAAATATGCCGTTTGTGATTATGCAAACACACGACGATCAGACCAATCAGCTCGTTGTTCATACTCAGACTCATTCCATTCAGACATTCAACAACGCGGATTGAACAAGTCTACAATGTGTAATCGTCATTCGATATGTAGATGGAATCGTATTGATTCGATTGAATTGCATCAACAATGTGCATCTATCTATGTATATGGCTGGCAAATATTTCCGATGGATTCGATGCTGATTGAAATATAAAATTGAAATTTGTTTACTCGCTTCGATGTTTCTCGCAGCAGCTTCCCGGAATTTTCATCCAGGCATATTTCAATGAGGGGGGAATATTTACTGTTATGTTTGGCCAATTGTTATGTTATGCGAGATAGCATAATGAAGCTGCACGTGCTGCAAATTTATTTGCACATGTTAGATTAAATTTGTTATCGATGTGTTATGGTATGATATTCATGGTGATTAATCTTTCTTTGTTTTTGTTCTAGGTGAGTACCAAAACATTCAATTTGTAATTGGAATGCAGATTTCAAATATTTGTAAGTGGATACTAAATTTTTTGCTATTTAATTATTTCTTAATATTATAAATTCGTATCAGAGAAAGACAGGGAATTTCGCAAAAAATATCATTCAGCCCACTTTAAAAAATATAATTCGTTTTTCAATTGACTCAAACTTTCTGCACACATCGACGCAAAATAAAAACATCAAACGAAAATATGCATAAATATTAATAATCCTCATCGTGCAGACAAACTCAAACTCATAGATGGTAGGTTACAACACATGAAGACTAATATTGATTTAAAACATTCATCAAACGAACGAAACGAGCACCGCATTAACGAGCAACGAGCAATGTTTGCATAAATTGCATGCAATTCGTATGAATGTACACTTTGCCAAATACATAAATCCAGCGAATCATTCACAACTTCCCATCGTATCCTGCTTTTTGACCATGTGAATGGTGATGATCAATAAACTCAACCCTTTTCCTGTTTTATTTGTTTGATGAGGTGTACGATTAATTATCTTTGTTTACTTTTATTGAATACTTTCATAAATTAAATGAAGATATGTCTTCATTTTCAATAACACATGCAAATTTCAAAACCGAATTTCTTCTAAACTTATTAAAAAAAGAAAATTAATTTTTACCATTTAATTTTTGCATTTTCTTTATATCTGAACAAAAATCTCTTTGGACATTATCCCCTCTGGAATTTATTAAATTTGCTCATTGCTCGAGGATGAAGAACAATAATTATTACACATTCAGTTGACGATGGTTCGAATGCGTCATCACCCATAAACAATGAGTGCTTTAGTTGAGAGCTAACAACTGTCGAATCTGCATGTAAAATACGACTCCCACGGGATCAGACGACCCATAAAAGGGTTGCCAACTTGTAAATGCAATTCATTTCCCCATATTGAAGATGGCCAACAAGGGGAAAGAGAAAGAAGTCGCTTTTAAAAGGGGAACTTATCATTTTACTTCTGTCGAAGACAAAAGTTTCAATTCAGTGGTTTTCATTCAATTCAAGTTTTTCTTGAGTAAATATTTCCATGGATTTAAATGAGCAAAAGTTTCTGAAATGCAGATTAATTAAAATTTAATAATTGCGTCTGAAACTTTTCTGCAATTCGTACTTTACGCAAATTTCGAAGAACTTTTTAATCTAGAATTTCTCTTTTTAAGGATAACTTGATTTAACTGCTCATTACTTTTATTCATGTTACCTAATTAATTGACCGATATTTTTAGTGAGTAGATAATTTAATTAGCTTTCATTTGATACCAAACTTGACCTATTTGCTTAAATAGAACTATTCAAAAACAATTTTGAAAAAAAAATTGTCCAGGGGTTTGTGGTTGCTAGGATGATGAGTCCTTAGTTACCATGCATATAAATTCCATACGAGCAGCCATGATGTTTTTGAGACGTCACAAACTGAAATTACCCATAAATCCTTTGAGTACTTTAACAAGTCACAAAATCTTTATTTTTCAACCGATTTTAATGCGAAAAAAATGGTACTTATTATAAATCAAATAAGATTTTTTTTCTATATGAAATTTGCACAAGGAAAAAGGAAATGAGGGAATAATTCAATTTGAATTTCTCTGTATTTATTTACAAAATTGAGAAATTACTTCAAACTTCAAAGGACTTCACGTTTAACAACGAGGCATTCGATTGTCCATAATTTCATTTCATTCCACAAAGTTTAAATGCAATTTCTTCAGGGTTCAAAGTCGTCGTTGCCCTCGGGGCTTATTCTTCCGCTAGTCGTATATTTTCCGGCTGTTCGAAGCCGTCCATCTTTCATCTTTCCTCGATACACATACATACATAAAATGGATATTAAACCGGGAGCGGAACAACGGAAATCTGATATGTTATTTCCATCGAATCGTTTTGGATTTTCGTTCCGGTTTAATCCGTCTTGAACGTTTTCTTCCTCCACTTCTTTTTTGGGTTGCACCAGGATAGGGGGGTTATAGATAGGGATATAATTTAATAACGGACGCAGTTTTTGAGAAGGGTCATCGTGGGTGGCCATTGACCATTCTTGGTTCTTGTCTGAATCTGAGATTCACATCAAAGAGGACGTCCCGGGATGTCTTGACCATCGTTTACCTTCATCCTGGATGGAAGAACTGGATGGAAGGATGCGATTGTTTCTGTAACAGGATTTTGAGTAATGGCTCGATCGTGGGGCAATAACCCTCCGAGAAAACATTGAATTTGAGGGTATCTATGGGTCATTTATGGGTTTGGGATCATGCAGATGATCAGGAGATTTGCATCTTCCATGTTTCTGATAAGGGATCTATAAGGGTTGTTCTGATTGTCATTTATCATTTTGAAAATCCGTTTTTTGTTTCAAATTCAAATTTTGGAAGGAAAAATGCAATTATCAACTACAAAAAATTCTAGAATATAAAAGGATATAATCTAAAATAACACATCATCATCATGATAAGAATCCATGAAAAGAAAGATGGGCAAAGAAAAAATTCTTCTATTTTCCTAAGAAAAAAGCAATTCAATATCTTTTGAGCTTCCATGTTTCTTTCTACTTTCCGCCCCTTTCATTTATTATTATTTTTTATTGAATAGGAGAATTTCCTCATATTGAAGGGCCCCTCGATTTTGAAAAGAAAGAAAAATCCATTAAACCAGTATCAAATTAAACTTTTTCCCTTCATTTTTCGTCTTCACTTCATCATCCAATGTTTGAAAGCCAAAGAAAACATGTCCAAACTAATTTTAATGAAAAAAGACGTTATTTGATATTTTTGCAATGCAAAAAATAAAAAACCCTCTTGTATCCAAACCTTTCATTATCCTTCTTATATCCTTTTTGCAATTTGTCAACTTGCTTACTTTGCATCAAATTTTCTTAAACCCCAAAACTTCGATGTTATCCTTACGAACATCCTTGCTCATTTGGTCCTTCACATTCATATTCTTGAAGGGTTTATATGCTCTGAGTGCCAGATGAATGCAAAGCAAAGCAATTGCAAAGAAATTAAGCCATGCTTTGAATGACGAAGGAGTACTTGAAGATTTTTTCCCTCTTCAATTAGCTGTATTTTTATGAATGCACCACTCTTCTCATGAAATATTCCAGAAACGTATCTCATCCCCTTTCCGGAAATGAGATGTATACGTATCCTTGGATTGCGTGAGTTAATTGGGCTGCGCAGTTTTAACTACGACATTTCGTAATTTTTCGCATTTTAATTCGGTTGCTCATTAAGTCTGCTTCAATCTTATTTTAACTCTTGGATATTCTTGATTCCGAATTCTGGAGAGGAAATATCTGTACGGGAATTTAATTTTATTCAACTGGATCGTTGAGAGGGGGAGGCTGTGTCTTTGCATTTTTCATGGAGTGATCGCGAATTGCAGTGGTAGAAAGTCGAATTTGTATGCAAAGCAAATTAAACACTTGGGAAATATTTTATTAAAATTCGAACGCCTCAAGAAGTGGCTTTAAATTGGATATTTGACGCTGAGGGAAGAGTGGAATCGTTGTAATCTTGGAACACTTGAAAAATATATTTTGGGCCAAGGAAAGAACCAAAAGGAATCATCTAAAATATTTTTTTTTCCAAATTCCCAAATTTTATTTTTCGAAATTGCATACTATTTTCTCTTTTGAGAAATTATACTCCAATTATAAAAATTATATTTGCCAGCTGAATTTTATTTTGTAGCCTTTTAAATTATCTTTTAACTGATACAAAATTAAATTTAATTATCCTTTAGAACTTTATGTTTTTTACTTTTGAAATTGAAGAAATAAATTCCTGAAATTTTCTTCTGTAACTCTTGGAATTTTTGTCTTATGAATATAAATTAAAAAACATTTTATAAATAATTAAATCACCTTTGAATCAATACTAAAAAACAATAAATTATCCAACCGGATAACGGATAACGGATTTCCGTTTTAATCACCCCTTTATGAGAAAATTTATTTTTGTTTTCTCTATTTGTCAACAAATTAACTAATGTACATTAGTAATTATCCCGGAAATATTTTGACAGGTATTACTTGAACCTTGCGAAATTACTTCACAGAAAGTCAACAACTAAGGAACCGGAAGTGTCAAGATGTCAGCGACAAGGACTCCAATGTCATTAACAATATTGCTATGCATGCAATTTTGACATTTACGTTTATTACTCGGCTTTCATTACCCTCGAAATTGCGAAATTACGCACCAAACCAACTTTGTGGTCGCTTCACTTCCTGGTTTCCTGCCCCCTCCAACGTAACTTGCTGGCTTATGAGATACATGCAGAGAAAATTCAGTTGGAGTTTATATCAGCAACATTAGTAAGTTAACAATTAGTATCATCATATCATCAGGCAAGTTTGCTACAATTGCTACGATTTGCAGTAGTTGAATTTGAACATGTGACAGATTCAATTAAAATTATCCAGTGTTGTATTAACCTTCAAGGATAATGATTATGAACGTCTGTGTCATCTGTCTGGAAATTATTTTGGAATCATTTTCGCATCTTCGATTGTTGATAATCGTTAAAATTTTAATTATTTATACAAAGAAGACCGGAAATTCATTTTATGACTTCATTTCTAAATCTTTTACCACCATGAATTTCTTCTGGAAAAATCGCCCCAAAGGAATTTCCACATTAGTAGCTCCTTAATTTCGTTTCCTGGAGTCATTAAAACACCGAACTCGTTTCCATGCAGCAGACAAGTCCAGACAAAAGAATAAATTCCTCTGCTTGTAGCATACGAGTGGTTCGTAGGTAGTTAGTAGGAGGAATAGGAAGAAACTAAATACAATTGTAGTGCTCGTTCGACCACTTACTATTCCACTCTCGTCGAGGCTTTTGTCTGCAGTCTCGAGAGCGAGGAAGGACGGACGAAACCAAAGTTTGTATGGCCCTTCTTGAGCCCTTTAGTCCTGGCTGGTCCAGGCCAGACGCCATTTGCATCTACGATCCTGGAATTAAAACCAAATCTGGTGTCTTCAATTAATGACTCTGAATGAATGAGTGAGTGAGTGGTCTGAGATGTGTTTTATTAGCAATGAAGAGCAATTTGTCAAGATGGATGTTTTTCGTTCAAATTCAGAGTTATTTCCAACCGGAAGTTAGTTTATTTGATCAAAGGATCAATTAAATGTAGCAGATAAAGTAATCTAAGATTCAAATTTGATTTCAATTGAATATAATATTTTTACCACATGTCATATATTTATAATTTTATGATAGCTAGAAACGAAATTTAATTATCTTTAATTTGATACCAAACTCGAATATTTTTGTTATCAGGAAGAGTCTTAAATTTAAAGTTGAAAATTTGCAGATTTTCTGAGTTCAATGAATCTCCGTCTATGTTTTGTTTGTATTCAACGTTGCTAAGGTGCGGAATTTCAGTCCTTAGTTACTATACATGTAAATCATACGAGGGACGCCATTGAAGTTATCCTTTAACCGCCATTTTGAATCGCAAACTTCAAATTATCTTCAAACAGTCATAAAATCCTTATTTTTTGGTCGATTTTACCAGGAAAAATTGTGTTTTCTTTGTAAAATTATGATCTATCGTTTTGCTTCCTTTTCATTAACATAGAAAACCAAATTCCTACACTAAAAAATAAATAATAAAATTTAATTTTTATTCTTTGCAGATCTTTAAAGATCCATATAAAATAAGTCGATGTATTTATCCGTCTCGTAAAGTATCCTTGTTTATTGTATTGGGTGCACATTTATTTGCCCGTAAAACTTATTAATGGTGTTGGTAATAGATCAAAGCGGTTCGCTTCGGAGATTTTCGCATTTCGCATTTCCTTTCCACCAATTGTAGCTATTGGATTGCGTCTCGCTGTGTTGCCCTTTTGGATTGCTTCATAAATTTGTATGGGATACGAGCCAGAGTGCTGACTTCTAGGTGAATGGAGTAACTGCGCTTCGAAGTTGATTGTATTTATATTTAGTTGGGTGACGAGTGACGCGCGGTCTGCAAAAAGTTGCCGTTCTCATCTGTTCCACTCGGATTAGCGAGTTTGGGATCGTAGACGATGGCGAAACGTTGCAGAAAAATCCCGACGCTTTCCCGGGCGTTTTTTTTTTTCATGAATGGCTGAGCCGGGAAACTTTCGAGCCAGAAAAACGTGTTCAACTTTTATGCACGAAAACATAAAGGGCCAAATGGGATAAACATTTTACGGACGTATTAATCAAATCAAAAGAATGCAGAATTTATGTTAACTTTGTTGAATTTTATGAAAACATGAAAAATTTAATGAGGTTATATTTTCAGTTTTGCAAGGATAATTTTTGGGTTTATGAGGTGAAATTGAATTAAAAAGTCGGGAATGTATTTGAAAGGATAATTTTTCAATTTGCAGGATAATAAGTCCAATAAAATGAAGCTATAAGGGTCATTTTACTTTATGATCCTTGGAGTGACTTCAAACATTGAATAATAATATCCTTAAGATCCTGAGGGTCACCCAAAACCCGGATGCAATAAAAACACAATAAAACCCACAATTAAACCAATGCACTTTGGTTTATGATCCTCGAGGATTTCCCCCTTTTTTTTCTTTACAAGTTGTTGTATTCAAGGATAATTCTTCAATTTGAAATCTAGTCAATTTCTCTTAGATTTTCCTCACGTAATTTTTATTGGGCAATTATTGATTATCCTTGACATTGACATTCCTCCTTCGCATTGAAATCACTCTGGAATTGTTTGCGGTTGGTCCTTAATAGTTTTGCACTCACCCTTCGGTTTTGCAATCGAAATTGAAGTCAATTGATTTGCATTGTGTACGCATCTCAGACGATTCCTGACAATTCCAGACGTCAATTAAGCTGGTGCCCTTCGATTTGGGTAAAGGGTTGGAAAATACACTCACACACACAAATGTACTGCGGTTTCCCAGCAATTGGAAGCGTCCCCCAAAATTTATTTCCATCTTCTTGATGATGAATCGATCAAGAAGTTTCCGAGATGGTTTCAGGTTCAGGTCTTTGGACTCGATTGGTTTTCGAAAGTTTAATGAGGTAGTCGTATTCAACCAACCATTGAAGGTTTCAGGAGGGATTTTGGTTTAGTTTTAGTAACAAGTGTAAATGAAGATTCTTACAAGAAAATTCTTGTAAAAGATATTAAAAAATGGATATTTATAAATCTGGTACAAGATCCAAACTTTTTGAAACTTTTGGAAAGAAATTTTTGCGAAATTTGCATTTTGCATTAATGTTTGAAAATTCAAAACAACTGTTGAACCGGAAATACAAACATTTCGTGAACTTCCTTGGAGAATTCACCTGAATAACACCAAACTTTGCAATAATTACCATTTCTCTATTATTCACTGGCTTTCTCTGGGGAAGGTGCACCAGGTGTATTTTCCACAACCACCTCCTCCTCCTCCTCGTCCTCTTCTTCAGTTTGACGTTAAGCATCCATCTATTACAACAAGTGAGTTGCTTATTCAATTCCAAGGAGAGCAGTTTCCATTCAGTGCCTCATTTTCCCTGCTGTGTCACTTACTACTAAATCCCATGTAGTCTAGCATGTAAGCGCACTAATGCTAATAAGTCTACTAATACGCATAAGGACGATTTTCCCAGTCAGAGTCGGTTATCCTTGCTGTATTACACATGCAATGTGCAGGTATGTGAACTTGTAAATGTGGCAAACATGAATCGAACTCAAACGGGAATCTTGCCCACGAGATGCTGAGTGGTCCATCGAAGAACCAGGAGGGTTGTCGTTGGCAGGGTGATGTCGATTGCTAGGTTGAAGCCCTTTTCCCAGGGAACATATAGGAACATTCATGTGAATCAACTAAGAGAGAACACTTCAAATCATACGGCATGGTAAACTTGGAACTCAAAGTGAAGTTCACCAACGAAGAGGTTTACGAGGACGAGGAAGGACGAGTTGAAAGTTTAGGCCATGTTAGTGCGCCCTAAGTGGGCAATTCAATTTAACTCTAATAAAGCAGGGACCAACTGAAAGGTAACATGCTTCAGATCTTCAATTGGGAGGAAATTTCTTCGAGATTTTCTTCTGCTCAATTTCTTCATTGATAATTTATACTTCGTGTTTCTCCAAAATTTCATATCAATTCATTGTAAAAAAGACAATTAATAAACCTTTCAATTAGTTGGTTTTAAAAATCAAAAAAGTTTGCAATTCAAATTTTGATAGATGATAATTTACCATCTAAAACTTCAATTTTAGTAAATAAGAAGTTGAATTCGCTTTCTTGGAAAATGTACCAATTTCTAAGGATTTCTTCATAATTTCCCAAGATTTCGCTTCAATCTTGTTTCTTACAAGGAAATCTAGGAAATGGATTGAACCCCAAAGACTTTAAGACTTTCTATTAAGTCCACAAGGATCCACAAACTGGATGTGAGTTTATTAAGTCCATTGTGTTGACATTGGTTGGTGTTGAGTCCTTTTAATCCCGGGTTGATTTCCGGGAAGCAATCCCAACAATTGCATAGTGTCACGCAACCTGAAAATCTTTAGAGGAATTTTCTGGAAGTTTTTCTTGATTGCAAATGCATTCAGAAAACATTCAATGAGAACTATTAGTTTTTCAAATGAGTTTTCTTATCATAAAGTTTAGTAACAAGTTATCAACTTTTTTTGTGAATTATCCTTCAGTATGATTTTGAATAAGAAAATTTGCACTTAAAATTTCAGATAATTTTAATTTAATATATTTACTTATTAAATTTTTAAAGTATAATGTTACTAATTGTATTTTTCTTTTGTTTTAGGTAAGTACCATTATCCATAAATTTCCAAGGATCAATTTTCGAGGTTTTGTAAGTAAATAGATATTTCTAAATCCAAAAATGAGGAAAATTGTTGTCTCCACACATTTCAAAGTCCAACAATGGGAAAAATTATTGTCTCCAAAGTTTTCAAAGTTTACATTTCTACAATCATCAAATTGTTGATAGTACCACCAATTAATATGAAAATATTTGGTCCAAATGAATATTTCTAACCATCATTTGAAAAAAAAAGAAAAAACCTTGTACACTCATACTACATAGACCTAGCATGTAGTACTCGTTTGAATAAACCACTCGAAAGTGTAATAACCGAGTAAAAAAGCGGAAAAACTCATTGAATTCAACTCGTACATATATCTCATGTATAAATCGTGTGCTTGTTGGTTCTTCATCTCTTCGAAATTTTCCAACGTCAAACACATCCGAATATCGAGTGCTTCGCTCATATTCAAACATCGTGTTTTTACCTACTAGGAACTTTTTTTACTTGCTGCTTTTTTTTCCTTTTTGCTGACTAGTTTCTATGTTATATGGAAGATGAGATGGTGCGATAGGGAAGTAGGAAATATTGAAACGGAAGTGCACTGCAATGTAATGTAATGTAGATGAATGCTTGTTTCGGTTTGGTACTCGTTGCTGCTTCGCGTTCAAACTCTCAAGTATTCCAATAAATAATATTCGTATAGAGACGACGTTGTAGTGCGGTTCATAATTTTAAATTGCGATTGAAAGTTACGCCCTTGTGGAAGCAACGAACCGGATGTAACCGCCAGCGCCACCAACGAGTTGTGCAAAGTAATTGATTATTCATGCGGAAAAAGACTAAATATATGTTTGTTCCTCAGTGGAATATGCATAAAATAGTTGTATTTTCTCGTTTCTATTTTATTTTTAATTTCATAAAGGAATTGAATTCATTTATTCATTCAATTTTCGTATCATATTTTCTATGAGATATTTCAAAGATGAACAGTTAAACTTGAAATTTAAATGATAAAATTTACTTCTTCCTTCAATTTTCTTCCATCAAATTATTGCACAGAGATTTTTCATGAAAGAAAAAAATTCATTGTGTTCCTTGATACATCCGTTACTTCCGGTTTTTCACATATCTCCCATTTGACTCTTTGGTGCTCCCTATAGTCTTAAACTATATAGTTTAGTCTGCACTCAAACACTTCATAGTATTTACTATATGAGAGCTACATATTCGTTACATTTGCACTCTTGTACTTAACTTTAGTTTATAGTATGTACATTCGCATACAATTTGCTCTTTGTTTATGTAACAGAACAATAATAGCCAACCTTGCAAATATTGCAACCATCACCAACACGTAGACTTAAAACTGTGCAAGTAAACTATACAGGAAAATGTGCAGTAATTGCTGCAGACTGCAGACTGAAACTCAAACAAAATGTATGAGAATTTAGTGCACGTAACACTTTGTTTAAATATATAACGAGTGAGTCCGAGTTTACTTTATTTGCATGAACTGCAATTGCATTCGTTTTACAGGACTTTTTGCAGGTCGCTTTGTTTTTATTCATAAATTTCGTGTTGGGGTGGTAAACATTGTAAAAATGTTGGTCCCTGATGGTTTATTTAGTTGAACAATTCGTAGTTTGTAATTATTTACATGAAAAATAATTGTTTAACGAGTTTATGTTTTAATAATTAATTCATTTGGTAAATTTTGATAAAAAGTCTTATTTTAAGAATGCTTTATTGAAATGATTGCATAAATAGTTTTTTTTAGATTTATCATGAAAAAATATCCAATTTTGAAAATTTTAAGTTATGAATTGATTAAAATATTCAGAACTGAATGGAATTAATTAATCAAGAGAATTGATTGATTCAATTAAGACTGAATAAATACGAGAATTGATTTAATTTCACCAGACTCATTTGACTTCATTCATTGCTAAAACCATTTATTTACCTTTCATGAAGTAATTGACATTATAACTTTGGCCGAATGTCAGTTATCGTAAAAACGACGATGAAAATTTGCAATTCCATAGAGTGAGCATCCATTCATGCGAATTATAAATAAATTGCACTGGAATATCGAAGAATTTACCGACTTTTCAATGAAATATGAAATATTCAACGAATTTCTGATCAAAATTTCATGATTAATAGCGCTGAAATAGTTTTCGACGTTGTACACCAACAATAAATTTCAATTCCACTCCGAAATGCAGAAATCAATTGGAAATTGCAAATAATTAAACGTCAGCGAAATTCATTATCTTCATTAGAGTTATAATCATTTTGGAAGGCATTAAATTTGCATCGTAATGAACTCCACGTTTTATTATTATTAATGAGAATTATTAAAATTATCAACTTGTTAATGTTCTTTAATGAACATCATTTTCAATTTATATGATTTCAAATCAAATTTTCTTGTTCGAGTTTTCAAGAAATCATTATAATGACAATTAAGTAATTACTTTTGTTGTTTGGAACGTAAAATAAAAAAAACTTTTGTAATATCACATTCAGCTAATGATAATGGACTAATGGTTCGAGTCGTGACAAGTTTTTCTTTTGGGGAAACTTTGGGGAAATTCCTGGATGAGGGAAAGACAAGGGACATGCAACATTGAACATTGAACAATGAAAATCGTGTTAAAGTGGGCTTTTAATGGATATTACATTGTAAATGGGATTTGGAAGGAGGTGATAATGACACATTGAAATTTTCATTGGATATCCAAAATCAAAGGATAATTAAATTTTAATGCTTTACTTCATTTTCAATTTTTCCTTTTATTCAGATACTTTCTTCAACATTGAAGTTAATTTTTATTTTTTGTGGGAAATTTTAATTGTTTATAAAGTGATTTACAGTTATTTTGCTATAATTAAGTTTTGTTGTTAATTAAATTCATTGATTAACTTAATTATGTCGAAATATTTATATGCATATTTGGCTTTGTATTATTTTCAATCTTTACTTTCCTTAAAACATTCAGTTCAAAATTGAAATCAACTTCTATGTAGAAAATTTTAATGTTCAGAAAATTTGTAAAGTGATTTACAGTTATTTTGTAATCAGTAAATTTTGTTGATATCATGTTAGATTATACAATCATTAATTAAATTAATTATGTCGAAATATTTACACACATTCGATGTACGTATATCGATGATTGATGATGTTATCAATGGCAATTACGAATGAAAATCGGAAAATCCATCACATCCTCCATTATGCAGCAAACGTGTCATATTAATCTATTAATTTCGCTAATGGCTTACAATGCAGACCCCGGCAAATATTTCTAGGTGTACGATATTGGCGGGCAAATAATACATAACTGAGGGAATCCCCTTATCATTCACTAATGGCAACAGCATTAACAAGTAGCAATGGCGTAATAACCGGGAATTACGAGGGGAGAGTCGTATTATCCTTGGGATCTTTGGGATTTTCTCGAAAAGGTTGTTATTGTACGTTTCCGGTTAAACCCAGAGATTTTACCATTAATCATTTTTTGCTAAATTAGAATTTTACATTCTCAATTTGCACCATTAAAAAAACAATAAAAACTTTCTTTGGTCCTTTTTCTTCTTTGTCATTTTCTTCCTTGAATTTTCGATTGTGGAACCACAAGGATTGAACTTTCGGTATTTACTTTATTTTGATTATGTGTTTTTGTTCTCTATGTGTGTACATTGAATCCTGCAGAGGATCCTTTGTGGTAAACCAGGGGAATCCGCAATAACGCATCGTCCTGGCAGGCTTCACTTGGCACAAGGTGGAATGTCCTAGATTCGATTTGTTGGGAGCAATGAAGCGACACGCGGCCATTTGTCAAGCGACTAATGGTTTCCACAAACTGTTTCCCACACGAAAATTTCCCATTCTCCCGACCGGAAATGCCCGAAATATAAGGGGATTTTCACTGTTTCCTCTTATTATTATTTCTTGCTTATCGAACCATTCGATTTGAACCTTCCTTAAAGGATAACCACACTTTCATTTTTTGTATCCTCTGTGAAAACATCTCATAAACAAATTTTTAAATAACATATTACAGGATAATGATTGAATCATAATATGAGTTATCCTTTTTATCGATTGAATGAAACAAAACATCTGTAGAGTATTTCGTAATTAAATCACATCCTTTTGTTTACTCTATGTTACCATCCGGTTTGAAACTGGTTTGAGATGCTTGCAGGATAATTCCACTATCCTAGAAATCCACTCCTAGAGAGAAAGGTGCATTTTGTCGACCGCAAAGATTAATTCATCACCTCGAAGAGCAGGATTCAAGCTTCAACGTAATCTCAGCATGAGTAAATTTCTTCCTAGTCCTTTAACTCCTGCAGTTCCTCCAGGAACATTTGAAATTCACTACCTCTTCCTCTTCTCTGCTCATCTCTTCTCATCTTGTCCTTTCAACGCTGCGTTCCGCTCGGTGAACTTTCCCAGCATCTCGACAATTCCAGGATTCTACAGTCTTAATATTCATCTCTATTCCTTGTTTGTCGCTGCACAATTTCGCGATAACGTACTGCCTCAGGATTTTGCATCCTGACCCGCGCATGATAATTCTCTAACTTCTTCCTGCGGGATGCAATGCGAATCCTGGCCTCTAACGAGCCGAAATGAAGATGGAAATAGAATTGAGCGGAGCAAACTAAATGAAGAAATTAAAATTATCGCGTAATCAACTTAGCAATGAGTTGTTGTTTACGTCATGCTTAAAATCCTTAAGACGAAAAAGGATGAAGTTTCCAGGATTATTTATCTTTGTCCTGTTATTAAACGAAGAAAAATGTTTTGGGTTATTCATCTTCACGCTTAATTAATTTTTCTTCATAGTCCTTTATTTTTGCAAAGGAAATTCTTAAAATTAAAATTTTTTCCTTCGAACATGTTCACATTATCCTTGTGATCTCTCATATTCATGTTGTTATCTAACAACGTCTCAAGAGAATGAAGAGGTTAAACATCACCCTCTCCCAATCATAACAATAACGCGTTGCTTACTCAGTTCCAGGACCTTCATTGTACTTCCGCTTCCGCTTCCCATCACCTCATCCATCCTTTGTCCTCCATCTTTATCCTTCGAGTGGACCAGACACAACTCATACTTGAATCGATGCGAATCAGCAAATGTTATAAATCTCATCCATCCATCTCGTCCTTCCTTGGAACTCTTAACAGTTAATGCTAAAGTTTAGTTTTTAGGGGACATACTTGTCAACGTACACTTGTCCCTTGTATCGCTCGAGGCAGGGATGAAACAAAAGGAGCCTGGAAGAATTCCTCCTCGCATATCAGAAATCTATAAAAAGTCCCCCATGTCTTCACTCCAAGGGGCACTCCTTGGACGAGTCCTGTGCAACCTGTGATGATTGCATATTTGCAATGAGGGGAAGGGAGGGGATAGGGTGGGTGCTCTCCCTAAGCGTTCTTCTGGAGGGGTCGGTTTTAAACGCTCTTCCATGTACTTCGGGATGATGTCATCCCGACTCTCCCGGATCTGCACGGTGCGAAGAAACAATGCCGGGATGCTTTGGGTCGCTTTACACGCGTTGAAAAGACCGTTTGATGCATTACGTCCGTATTAGAAGTTTAAGTTTCTGCACGGAGGATTCGTGATGTTCGCTGAATTATTTATCGTGCGAAAATAAAGCGAAGAGAATAACAAAAAAAGTTTTAATGTCTGCTTGTTTGCTTATCGTTTGGATGCAAGGCGTGTTTGTTGACGAAAAACAACGAAAGTATAAGAAGAGGTCATTAGGAAGAGTTATGAAGTATGAACAACCAAAGAGGAGTTTCCTTGTTTCATGATTTTCCTGGTTTTTCAAAGAAAAATCTTAAAGATTTGCATTGAACATATTCCTTATAACCTGTTCAGTAATATTGTTATAATTATCAAAATAATGGTCACATAATTTTGGGGATTTTAACAAAATAATGGACGTCAATTAAGCTTTTAAATAAGCTATAAATATCCGAATTTCGATAACCGGAAGTTGTAGAAAATTCGACTTGAAAGTCCAATATGAAAATCGAAATTATCTTGGAAATTTTTATAGTGCTGGTTTTAATTACTTTTTTGTTTTCTCAAAAAATAATTATCCAATTAAGGATTTAAAATAAGCATATTAAAGTACATTAACTAAGCTTTCAAATGATTATTAAGCTTTTTAAATTTTATAACAGGAAGTTGTAGAAAATTTAATTTGAATTTTCGACTTGGATAAATTGGAATTACGGATTTCACAAACATTAGGTTATTAATCATCAAATATCTCCTAGAATATTTATTGAATTTAATTTTCGATTTTAACATAAAAAGGTACATTAACTACTCTTTCAAATGATCTATATAATTCTGAAATTCGTTATCTGTAAATATTAGAAAAATGCCTTTGAATTTGCTTTTCGTGTAAAGTGTAAGTATACATTCTATAGGACTTTGAATATTCATCTGTTAATTTCTCGAAAAATATTTATCAAATTTAGTTTTTAATTATATGGTAATAAGGTATATTAAATACACTTTCAGTTGCTTTATACATTTCTGAAATTTAGTAATTGGAAAGAACAGAAAACTGCCTTTGAATTTTAAATTTTTCTAAATTGCAATTATAAATTTCACAGGATTTTGTTGATTTGTTATTAAATTTTTAGAAAACTATTTCTTCAATTTAATTTTCCATTTAACCATAATAAAGTATATTAACTGTACTTTCAAACGACTTCCAAGTTTTCGAAATCGGATAACAGGAAATGATAGAAATCCCCCATTGAATTTCTCATATTGAATTAATTGCTTTTTTAAACATTCTTTAGGATGTAATAAATTCATCGACAAATTTCTCAAAGTGTATTGATCAAATTAAAATTTTTATTTCACCATACTAAAATATATTAGTTACACTTTCAAATAAGGTATTAACTTTGAAAAAAGGAAAATCGGAAATGGTAGAAAATGTCAATCAAAATTCAGACAATAATTCATAAAATGTTCGTCCGTTTTTTGTCATTACATTTTTGTTTCCAGTTTTTCAGCGAACAATTTAAATTACGCATGAATAATGAAGACATAAATTATCCTCTTATACACACGATTGCACATTTCACATGTTTATTATCCTGAATTTCCCCCCATTCGTGCAATTTCCACTTTTTCCACCCCACTTGAAACACATCGAATGTTTTCCACGTTCGTTTTTTTTCTCTGGGTTGTTGTTGTTGTTATGAAACCTGATCCTTATTTTTCCTCCGACGACGAAGTAGCTACAATACCACGCTAAAAACGACCGCCATTATTATTCCGCCTATCATCAACATTGCTTCAAGCTTTCACCTTGACACGTCCACTTTAAAATGCGTTTGTTCGGCGCTTTTTTGAGCGTGGGTGCAAATGTCTGCCAATTTATCGAATGGCGGCCGCCATAACTCAACGTCCATCAGGCATTTTGCAACATTTTAAAATTTCCCCCTCGCCTCTCCTCATTCCCCACTTCTTCTTACTTTTTTGTCTTCATTTCTTTGGTGTTAGTTATTTGTCATATCAAACCCAGCAGCAATTTGCGCCATTTCGAGCGCATTCTTTGCATTTTCACGCCGAGGAATTTTCGTATATGACATAAAACATGAAGCTCGTTAGACAGAGTGCCAGGACGATGTTGGTGGGATGGAGGGTGGTGGTTTCCTGTGGGATGGAGGCAGGAAGAGTGGGGATGCAGCTAATCCTCAACGTAATTTATACCTGACTGCCAGTCCTGCATCAACGTGTTATAACAATATGATAACACACACACATACACATAGGGAGACGCCATAGGGAGCGCCACCATCGAGTTGTGTGAATCTGGCAGGAAGTATTACATCCTGTTATTCCACGTCAGTGTTGGCGGTTTGGAATGATGGGGGAGGGAAAAGGGAGGAAAGTGACTGTCACAATGTTTTATATGCGACGAGTTTATCAATAATCCCATTCATAAAATATTGCCAAGAGTTGTGCAGCGAACGCAAATATGAGTGAGTTATGTGACACAAAGTTGTGATGGCGCTGCATGAATGGATTTCCGGTAATTAGCTGCGTTTGATCAACTACGGAATTAGTACCTAATCAGCTTTATTTTCCTACTCACTAATTAGTTTTGATGTGTTTTCAATACATCAACTTCAAATGTTAATCATTGGTTTTTTTTTCTGGTCTATTTGTTGATTATCTTTGCAATCAAAAATGTTCAAATTTTCGTGCTGAAAATGAAAGTTTTACAACTCACATCAAATAATTTTCAAAATTTACTCATTCCAAAAATATAAAGATCCTTTGTTCTTGTTGATGTTGATGTGTCTTCTGTAATTTCATTTACAACCCTCACAGTGCCAAAACAGTTGTAAAACTGAAGGACTTCTCTTCAGCCTCTCCTCATTCATTCTTTATTTCACTTCATTATCGCTTGAGCAATTCACATACATACAGCAGTAATCTCAGATGCCACCAACTGACAATGACAAGAAGTTTTCATTGCACGCATTTGAGAGGCTGGCTGCAAAATTACACTTTTAACTGGCGAAGATTTGCAGAAAGCCGACTTCCTCGAGAGAATGTATGAATGTGAACATAGCTTCAAGTTGAAGTGTTAGAGAAGAGAAGAGAATGAAATTGGAACGATACACACAATGATTTCATTCATTCGAGACGAGCATGCTACAATTGTTGAATTTCTTGCAAGTGGAAGGAAGAGAATTATAATAAATAATCGGTTTTCATGGAGGATTTTGACTTGATTTTCATTCAGCTTTACTAGATTTTAGATATACTAGATTACTGGATTAGTAGTTTGAAGCTTTATTTTTGAAAATTTCAGAGAAAAAATTGTGTCAGGTTAAGGTCTAAATGGCCTAAATATATAGTACTTACTGCGAAGAACTAAAAAAAAAAAATATTGGCCCTGTGGCTCAACTAGAACAAAAGTTATAGCGTTTTAAATTTTTTGAAAAACGCAAAATTATTTTCTTCGAAAAATAGACATTTCGAACAAGTAATTTCTTTCTTAATACAATGTTATGAAAGCACAACTCTTTAACTTACGAAATTTTCAAGAACGAACCTGATATCTCAATTAGTTCCGAAGATATTTAATTTTGTTTGAAACCATTTCTACTTTTGTATTACATCTTCTCTATTGAATATTTTAAAAATTTAAATAAATAGATCGAAAGATAAAGAAATGACCTTTCATTTGCTTTTTTAATCATGAAAATCGGCCCAGTAGTTTTCGAGTTATGATCAAAAACAGTCTTATGGAAATTTACATGGGGATTCAAACCGGAAACATACCCGCGAAAAATTCATGATGGCGGCTCCCATTTGATTTACATGGTGATCCTAAGGATAATTCTTGCACTTCCTTCGTCCTTGCTTGGTCGATTCAGTTTACTTTTTACATTTTATTTAATATCTCGAGAACGGCTCGACCGATTTTCACCAAATTTGGTACATAGACTAACAGATAGGCGTAGATTCAGATTTTGGGGGCGGCAAATCCAAAAAGCGACTGGGGGCGGCTATTTACCGCAAGCAAAGTGGAAAAATGCCTAAAACTGGTAGATCCGTTCGATTAATTTTCATCAAACTCTGAATATACGTTGGTATCGTGACGAAGGTACTGTAGCGGGGGCGGCAGACTGAAAATTGTCCGGGGGCGGCTGGTAAACACGGTTGCATACCTCAATATACTTTTGTTAATATCTCAAAAACGGCTGGTCCGATTTTTCTCAAATTTTCAGCATTTATTTATTATGTAATTATCTATAAATATCCAGATTTTCAAGTTATTCTGTTGGTTTGTTTATAAATTATTAATTGTTATTTTTAAAATAGGGTAATAATGTCTCAAATTAAGATCTAAATAGCATAGAAACATAGAATTTTTTACAAGTAACTCAAAAAAATGACCAATTGGGCTTCTTGAGAAAATTATTCATTCTTTTGAATGTCAATTATCCTTTTTTTATTTTTGAAACCAGCCCTAAAATATAAAATTGCTTCATTATTGATGCAACCACCAATTTCATCGTGTGTTTTCATCATCAAAACACATTCTTTACCATCAGCAACCACCACACCCACATCCTGCCATATCCAGGACAATGGCACGAATGAATGCGGCTGGCTCCAAGGGAGATGATGAATTTTAATTAATTTTATTTCCGGGCGTTGCTCACATACACGCAAAACGGTTTGAATGTGCCCTATCTCATACATTCATTGAATGGCCTTTTATTTTGTATCCCTGTGTACCTAATGCTCATTAATGCAATCAACATTGTTCTGTAATATTATTACATTTTGGCCGCCCCATTCACAGAGACAGGATACGAAACATAACGCAATTTGATAATATATTCCGTGTTAATAATTTAATTAAGGAAGGGGTCTCTTAATGAAATTATTTGGCATTGATTTCATAAATTTGATTAGTTGTTTTGTTTGTTATCCTTTACACTTTCTATATTTTCTCTTTATTTTAGCATTTATTTGTAAACAAATTTTTGCATTATTAATACGAAAAATCATTTCGGCAATATCAATGCAATGAATTATCCTTAAAATTTTCTTTGTAGGACAAAAAAATCCTGTTCGTCTGGAAAGTTTATCAAGAACCAAAACGTCATTTCCTTATTGGATATTTTTCTTATTTTTCTTCCTTAGATATCATCCTGAAAAGTATCAAATCGGATTTGAAGCACAAAGATCAACTTGATGTCAACTTGATTTTTCATCATTTCTTCCTTCTTCTGACAACGATAATATTTCATGGAGAGCAACTCTTATATGATTAAGGACACACAAACAAGACAGGGATACAAGAATATTTTCAGGGAGACGTTCCCTGTTTCAGTGCATTCGTCTATGTCACATCCTTGCACTTCAAGTTACATCCTAGTCGACCGAAACAAAGAACAATCTGGCAGCGGAAGGAGGACACAATTGCTGTGATATATCGGCTTATATTTATTATATTCCCCTTTCATGCACATGCCAGGATGCATCAGAACCGGAAGTCAAAAGTTACGTCTTTGTTCTGTTGTTGGGAATAGTGTAAAGTTATCCTTGAAGATGTCGAGTTTCAGGTTAAGTGTTTCAGGTCAATGTTCCTTGAAGATTTGTTAGTTAACTCAAGAAATTCATTTAGTTGTTATCCTGTGTTATGATGAAAGGATAATTCTGGAAATTCTTGAATTTGGAAGGTGATTCAATGCATTAAAGGATTAAAATAATTAATTCAATATCAAAGATTCTGTTTTCAGATTTGTAATTTTCACTTAAAATGATAAAACCGCTTATCACCCCTCTTTAGGAACACAGGACCTTCGAGTGTTTCCTTGGGTTATTTTAAAGTACTTTTCCTTCCTTTCCAAGTTCTCATTCCAAAGGCTCAAGATTCCATTATAATTTAACCCGTTCTTTCAGCCTGTAACATAATTAAGCTTTATATTCAATTCCCCCCTCCCATCTCAAAAGGACGAGGTTTTGCATGAACCAGGAAAAGTCCTCAAATTGTGAAGAATAAAGGGAAGATTAAAGGGAGGAGTGGGAAGATTGCAGGAAGAGGAATTGTGTCGCAAATTGGCAGGATTCATTATTTATATGGATTACATCGACGAGCGAAATAGGGGGCGCTGCCATCTGCGCAGGTCATTCCAACTTGCTCCATGTTTCCCGAAAGTGTAAAGCGCAGATTGACTGCTTTATTATTAATGTGATCGTCCGGGGAGCATCCAGAGGGAGAATATTTCTTCCAGACGTCATATTTTTGTACTTGTACCAACAAGAACCTCTTCAATTCGATTCGTACTGTTCTTGTTTCTTTTACGGTTTATCCTGGAAAATTTGCCAATTTTCTTTCTTAGTTCGGCTTTTTGCAAATCCGGAAATCTATAATCCCGTAAGCGTATTGTCAGCCGTTGACCTATATTCAAGGACGAATCCGTTTTGGCACAGGATCAAATCAAAGATTTTCCCTTCTTTTCTTGCTGTATCCCGAAGGGTAGTGCTCCTCTGGAGGAGGCGCATTCCCGTCCGCATTACCATACATACGAGATGAATTCCTGCCGATCCAAGATTCTCTGTTGGGAGGTGGATTCTCCAGGAACACAATTGAATGCAGAATTCTAATGCATTTTGGTCCATACATTCGTCCTTGTACTCCATGCAGATTGCGTTTGCATTTGGATGGCTAATCCTCCATGGGAGGTTTATGACCCGCGAAGCCGAATTGGGGCGCATCCTGGAAGAAAAGGAAAGAATCTTTTTTTTTCAGGAGCGATTTATTTGCTTGCTTCATGTTTCACTGCATTTTCGAAGAGCATTTACAATTCAACGATAAACAAAATGTGCTCGTTATTTACATGTCTTTATATGGGGGTTGCTTTTACCACCCCCTATTGCAAAAATAAGTGTTGAAGAAGATACTGAAGCACATTTCTTTTTTTTGCTAAGCAAATTAAATTTTTTATCCCTTTGGATTGTTTCCCAGAAAAGTTTTAATTCGTTTCACAGTTATGAAAAATTCCAGTTCATTCTTCGATATTTTTTCCTATATTTTTAGAAGTTTTGAATATTTTAAATTTTTCTAAACGTGTTTTTAAAGTAAATTTAATAGTCTTTCAAATTATCTATAACCAGATATTATTTTCCTTTGAGAAATTTAAGTTCCTTGATCTTGAACTTCGTTAATGGAATAGTTAAACTTATTTATTTTAATAAATAATTTGTTGCTCATATCTTAGAAACTTATCAATAAATCTTTTTTAAACTAAAACTATCATAAAGATAATAAAATTTTGTAAAAATGGTATGTCATATTATTAATTTGGAATTCAGCGTTTTAGAATCATTTGATTTCGAAAAAATGATAGTGGTTTATATTTATTACCAGAAATTCAGTATCATGACTTCAAACTTGGTACGATATTTCTGAAACTATTAATTCAATTTTTCTGAATTTTAGTTTATATTATTGGCAATTAAATTTGCTTTTAATTAATGTATAACTCGATACTATTACCTCAGAGAAACTTCAATATTTTTTTTATCAAAAACAAATTAAAATTTTTGCATATTATTAATTACTTTTTAGTTATTTGTTGATTTCTCAGAAATTATACAGTCAATTTAAATGATAATAAATTCATGTTATAGATTATTAAATTATCTTTCGAATAGAGTAAATCCCATCTATTTTATCCTTGAGGAATTAGATCCTTCTTTTACTAGAATGAAACAAAGGATTTGAAACGTTTTTTTTTGCAAATTTTTAGTTTCATCCTTATAATTTTTAGACTTCTCTTTCAAAATGAATTTTAATGGTTTTATTTTATAGACAATTAAATTACCTTTCAATAAATTTATCAATACATCCAATGTTTTCCAGATATTTTGTTTTCACATGCACTTGAAAATAACAAATTTTTCAATTCAATTTTCTTGAAACATTTTAAACAAATTCAAATATTTCAAAAACCCTTTAAGCAATCAAACTGAAATTAAATTCATTTTATAACCAATTAAATTCTCTTTCAAACGACCTATAACACGACTTTATCACCTTGCTGCAAATAAGACTTTTCCGCGGTGAAACCTGAAGGAAGAAAATTTGAAATATTCTGATAGCTCAATTTGCAGTGATAACGACCTTCTCGGTCGACTAAACGCTCAAATTTTTCATAAAAATTCCGCACGTAAAAGACCCAAACCCATCCCACCTCATTTTCCCTCTTTTGCAACGAGGTCCTCCCGTTGATGATGGCGGCGGCGGTGGTAGCGGCGACGACCCTGGAGGTGGGCGCGCCTTCAGAGTGACCTATATTCGGGACGCGGATTCCGGGCGCCAAGAGAGGACCCAGTCCCGACGCGACCCAGCAGCCACGGCGCTGAGGACTGTGACCCTCATATCGATCCTGGTCGGCTGCCGCCCCCGAGCCCCATTTGCACTGGATGGCGCGACGACCGAAGAGACCAAAGAGACTCTCGTTAACTTCAACTCTATGTGTGTGTATGTGATTTCGTGGGTTGCTGGCGGTGTGTGATAACCCCCAATTGCAGATGGGTTGGTCCTGCTGGTCGTCCTGGACAAATGGTCGGGTCGGTGACTGTTGTGACCGAAATGCATGCAACCAGGAGTCGAGTCATTGATGCGAGTCGAGCAGGACGATTACGTTCGAGAACGATTGCGGATGGTTCGTTGGTGGTCGCTGAAGAAGGATGAGGATAACGGATGATGGGCGGTTGCTCAGGGGAAGGGTTATCGTTATATTCTCTTCGATATCGTACGTAAACGGCGGTTTTACTCGTTATTACTTGTGACACATTTTCAGCATGATGGTATTCTGCAGGATAATAATGATCTGGATCATTTACCCAGGATGGTTTGACGTCATTATCCTGCTTCATCATTTCCTTTCTAGTTTTTTTTGTATGCATTTTCCATACATCTAAATCTAGGTTAATTTTTTCCTGAAATTTTAAACATTGCATTTCAGATTTCCTTTCTTAGAGTTTCAACTAAAATTTCATTTTGATACAGAAAATTTCATTTCATTTCAGTTTATTCCTAGACATGTATTTGTCGTCATTATCCTTGATGATAACTCTTGATTTCTCCATTCGTAGTTTAGTTTCTCATCCTTTTGATCCTGGGAATATTTTGCCTCATTTCATCCTCATCAAATCAAAGTTCAGTTGGATGGGAGCATCCTCGAAGGATAATGACTCTTTGTGTACGTTGAAATGGATGAGAATTTCAACTCTCATCATGAACTGCAATTGTAATATCAATATCAACCCAGAAGGATCATTATCCTCAATGAGTCATTCAATCTCTATAAATTTTGATGAAATTTTGGTAATTCTACTTTACATTTAAGCATAGAACGTTAAAATAATGTGAAAAAGTATGGAAAATTTGATGCATTTTTTTGAAAATTTATTATCCTGGATTCTTTTAAACTTATTGTTTTTAGTAAAGACAAAATTTTAAGCCAATGACAGATGTAAACAGCTATTAAAATATTTCCGACAAAAGGAATTTAATTATCTTCAATCTTGTTTGTTATTCAACTAAATGTACATTAATCCATTATCCTTGCGTTCATTAAGTTTCAAGTACCTATCAGGTATTTTCCTTTATTTACCTTCGTCCTTTCTTCCAAGCATTGCATTTCTTTGTTGTTTATTTTGTCTCCTAACTCTTATAACGTTTACCGCCCACTTCTTTCAACTCGTCCTCTTCAACTTCTTGCATTTGGACGCCCGAATGTCTCGGTCTGCTATCGATTACGTTTTCGTCCTGCGAGTCCAGCCACAACATCAAATAAAATGCCGACGATTCCGTCGACCAAATGCCAAACAAACCACAAATATCGATAAACTTCCCAGGACTAAAATTAAGTCAACACAAAGAGAATAACGAATAACTGCGTCACATAAAAATAGTCCTGTATGAAGGTCGAAAGGACATCAAATACAAATACAAATACAAATAATGGCGTTGAATATCAAGGACGTTTATATCCTCGGGAAAAATAAAGCTAATTCATATTTAATCATGCAACATTATACCGAATCAACAAGGATAATGTTATCCTTTCATAACGATAACTTTGGTTGTTATTATCCTTGAATGTGTATTTACAAATGCATTGAAGGAAAGTTTGGCGAAATTGATGAAATTGCGGAAATTATAGAAGTTAATTAAGAAATTCGTTTTGTGAAACGAAACGAAACAAAACAAAAAGGCGTTCTTTCTTATTATTAAAGATTTTCCCGACGAACAAGTTCTGGATGAGGAATGAAAGGAAGAGAGTGTCGAGTGCATAATTTAATTGGAATTCATGCGTCACGAAACAAGAAGCGCGCGAATGAAATTAATTTCTATTTGTATTTAATTTAGCAGCATTTTCGCAAAGTTTAATTAAATCTCATCCTTGTTTTTCTCTTCTTGCAGCCGTCTCGAAGGAGGAACAGGAGGAACGCAAGCTGCACTACAATGGCTACAGTGATGAATTCCTAGATAGGCTAGAACCGAATGGGAATATTCCTGCAGGTAAGGTTTTTTCAAAAAAATTTCAGGATCTAAGTTCAAAAAAGTTCATTCAACTTTTGATAAAGTTATTGACACTTTTGGTACTTTTCTATCGTGAGATAGAACAATTATCAATATTTTATCGTATCAATATTCAAATGTCCTTATTTACAAGGATAATTAAGTAAACGGTTTTGGTATCAATGAAATCCTGTTTGAAATGTAACTTTTCTGATCAGTTAATTATCAAAATTGCCAAATTATTTATAGCTAAATTTAGGTGAACTTTTAAATAATTTTTGAAACTTTTTACCAAAGGATAAAAAAAGAATTAACATTTTGTTGATTCTACAAATCAAAACTACTTTAAGGATAATTAAAATTACATTTTTAATATGGGAAAATTTTATTCCAATTTTTTGGATTTTTGATAATATTCCAGTGTCAATATTTGGATCAAGTTTTTAATTAGTTTTTGCAAATTAATTGCCAAAAAATATAATCGGGATTAGTTTATTATAAAGGGTTCAAACATAAAATATTACATAATTAAGGATAAACAAAACTATATCTTTAATTTAATAGAAATTCAATCCATTTTTTTGAATATTGATAATTTTTAGGTGCCAATATTTAGACCAAGTAATTAATTAATTTTTGAAAATTCACTATCAAAAGATAAAGTAAAAAATAATCTTTTATAAAAGTGACAAACATAAATTATTTTATCTTTAAGGATAACTAAAATTAAAAATTTAATTTGAGAGAAATTTACTCCAATTTTTTTGAGATTTGAACAATGTTTAAAAGCCACGAATTGGATGAAGTTAATAATTAATTTTCACAAATTAACTATTAAAATATCGAACAAGGACAAAACTCTTCAAATGTTAATAATTTTGTCTTCAAGGATAATTTTAACTATCCCTTTTAATTAATTTCAATACAAGTATTTCTCGATCAAAGAAAATAACATATTCAATTAAGAAAAAGCAATTATTTCTAAAAATAAAATATCCTGAGACATCACAACTTTTTATCATC